>JAODKM010000020.1:2639302-2655914 GCA_026780845.1 Petrocephalus sullivani | reverse complement strand
AAACCGATAACCGATAATGGTACAATGCTTAAATATCGGGGAAAATATCGGTAAACCGATATATCGGTCGATCTCTAATTATAATTTTAGAACTTAAAACTTCATAAATAAATCCATCCATTTGTACATGCATACTGCTTCAAACCACTTATCCAGTATAAGGTTACAAGAAAACTCAGAAATTGGAAACAATTAAGACTTGATATCACTTTTAAGAAATAAAATAACATTATCTCACATTTGACATAATGCGAATTGAATTGATGATAATATCTTCACCATGGATGTTCCAGAGGAATCAGATAGCAGGTCAGTATATAGCAGGTTAGACATATTGTTAGACACAATGACATATTGTGATCCATCCATCCATTTCTTTGCCACACTGCCCCTCAGAAAAGTAATGTTGCAAAATTTTTGTATCATTACTATAAATGTATCATTTTATCAATCAAGTATCAACCCCATTCAGTGCAGTATATTTAAAACGTTAGATGTTGGCCTTGGTTCATTTTGCAACCTTTGTGATAGCAACAGCTCTCTGAGTGAAAGATTTCACTATTTTAGTAGAAGTAATTTTAATCAAAATTAAAATATGCAATCCTGTGTTGACAGGCCAAAATAAAAGTGAGAACATTCACATAATTAACTTAAGATTTCCCATGCATTTCTTCTTTATTAAAATTCTAGAAAGAAAGTGCAGTGTTTAACATCAAACTGGTAAATGCATTTGAAAAACATGCTTATCTCAGCATAAGACAAGGGCAGCGAGTGCCCTTCAGTAGTGGTGCGTAAACTGAAATTAGGTAGATGAGCAGAATGCAGACAGCAGTGGGTATGCTATATTTATTATTAAACAAAACTATAAGGAAAATAAACCACCTTTTCTGAAAGCTATAAACCAAATACATCTATAATATATAATCTCAGACACCTAAAAAAGCAACATACACAGAGATGCAAGTTGTGCATTCATCTGTCAAATTCAGCATATTCTGATTTGTCATTAAATATGAGCCTCTCACTGACCATTGCAGTGACCTAGAGTATATATTATTTATTTAATGTCCACATTTTTTAAATGTGGCGGGGATTCTGCTGTAGAAATGACCACATTCCCAAGCAGTTGAGTTAATAATAATAATAATAATAATAATAATATAATATGATATTGTGTTGGTCTCGCTGGTGCCACTGAAACAGCTCTGACCTATCAAAGCATGGACTCCGCCAGACCATTCTGAAGACCTTTGAAGGTGCCCTGTGGTATCTGGTACCAAGATGTTCTTTAAGTCCTGTAAGTTGCAAGGTGTGGCCTTTGTGAATTAGACTTGTTTGTTTACCACATTCCTTGAGTTGCCATGAAGGGGTGTACTTGTCTGTAATAAGGTTTAAGTAGGTGGTACATCTCACAGTATCATCCACATGAATGCCAGGACCCAGGGTTTCCCAGCAGAACATTGCCCAGAGCATCACCCTGCCTCTGCCGGCTTGCCATTTTCCCATAGTGCATCCTGGGGCAATCTCTTCTACAGGTAAATTATGCACACACACCTGGCCATCCACATGATGTAATATAAAATGTGATTGATCTTCCATTGCTCCCTGGTCCAGCTCTGAAGCTCAGATGCCCATTGCAGACTGCTGGCAGTGGGCAGGGGTCAGCATGGGCACTCTGACTGATCTGCGGCTACACAGCCCCATTTGCAGTGAGCCGTGATGCACTGTCTGCTCTGCCACCTTTATATCATAGCCAGCATTAACTTTTTCAGCAATTTGTGCTACAGTAGCTCTCCTGAGGGATTGAACCAGACGGGCTAGCCTTCACTAACCACTCACATCAATAAGCCTTGAGCGCCCATGACCCTGTCTCCGGTTCCCCGGTCGACCTTCCATGGACCATTTTTGATAGGTACTGACCACTGTATACCAGGAACACCCCACAAGACCTGTCGTTTTGGAGATGCTCTGATCTTGTCGTCTAGCCATCACAATTAGCCCCCTGTCACGTCACCCATTTTTCCTGATTCCAACGCATCAACTTCAAGAACTGTCTGTTCCGTTGCATAATATATAATGCCACCCTTGAAAGGTGCCATTATAATGAGATAATCAATGTAATTCACTTAACTTGTCAGTGGTTTTAAAGTTACGGCTGACCAGCATGCATCTCCACAGCTCTCTGGAAAAACAAAACTACTGTGCCTTGAAAGATCTGCAAATGTGGATTACAAATGATATACCTTTTCTTTACCTTCTCGCATGTATTCACTTGTATAAACCTTAATATTTATATTTTAGATTGTTACCTTTTGCCGTACTAATACCTTATATCATATGGGTCAATGTCTATCATCTCTGTATGCTCTGGGAGTGATAGTCTGATAGATTTGCTCAAGCTTGCCCAAATAACTCGGGGAGTATCTAAGGACTACTATTTTCAAAGCAGGTACCCGCACCCTCTTATTATTCAGTGTTGCTATGGCTCTGTGCTCAGGATCGAATTCTCTCCCAACGTAATATCTTTTAGCAAACTGAAACAAACTCCCTTGCAGTATTTACTTTTAATTTGCTCCGAACACATTCACAGTGTCATGCAGTCTGATAATGTGGCCAATTGATGTGACAAACCATTCTCATCCACTGAACCGTGCAGGTTTTGAGAATGATCATTGTCTTTTGAATGGGCTCTTCTGCTTCTGAAGCTATATTTCGTGATGTAGGTTTTTCTGAGGCAGTGTCTGGGCTATATGATGAGGTCTCCCCTTTTATAAGTAGTGATAGTTAGTGTTATTCTCAATATCCGCAAAAAAGATATTACAGGCCTATTTTACAAACTGTAGTTTAGTCCTATGTTCAGCACGTAAACTTGGGTTTTTATGAAGAAAATCTGAAGGTCACTCAGGAGGTACACAGGCTGAAAAAAACTTTTCAAAGGCACTGCGTATATGATTATACAAACAGCAATGTTACTTGTTTGCAGAAGTTTGTCTTGCCCATTTTGGTGAGATTATCCATTATAAATGTATACATTTCTATTTATAGTTTGTGCTACTCCATTGGCATGAATATTAAAATTATGGGAATCATTTAAAAGATACAGGCTGATATTTAAAAAAAGTAAAGTAATATGTTATTACATTTGATTGTCAAGCCTTTTCTGTAAAGCATTTTACCATTCCTTTATATGTTAGCTTATAATATTTTAGGTTATGCTTTTATTTCCTCAATGTATTGTTACATGTATATAATGTATATACTTTTTCACTTGGAAAAGAGAGAATCAAATCCAAGTCAAATGTTTAAATGACAAGGAAAGATCCCCCCAGCCTCGAGAAAGAGCTGTCTGTTGACATTTGTAAAGTCCACTAGTTTCCTAAAGTGTCCTCCAGTCAAAATTTAGAATTCCCAATTTGTATGATAATGATAATTCTACACAGAGCCTTGGTAGAAAAAAAGCCAATATCAGTTTGAATGTGATTCATACTCCATGTAGAGAGATAGCATCATAAAAGCTATTTAAGTTCTGTGATTTTTTATTAAGATGCTGAACTACCCCAATCAATGGAAGGAGAGATAAAAAACACATAAATAAAATAATAATAAATAAAAAGGTTTTGCAGTCATTCTCTGACATAATAGAGCAATCATGAAAAATGAATAAACATTATCACATAAAGATTATTATCTAAAAAGGAGTTCTTAGCAACGTATTTAAAAGTCGGGTTTAAATCGCAGATGCTGCTTGTTTCATGCGTTTCCTGTTTCCAGTGCCTTGAGATTCCAGTCCTTTCTTCTCCATGTTTCCCCGCCTCACTTCCACCTTCTGTCAGCCCTGATTTAAACAAGCAAAGCCAGCGCCTTGCCTGTGAAATCAGTCTGCGTGGCGTCGCAGGGATTTACGCATAGTTCCGAGTCACCGAAATGGCCCGTAGCGATGCTAGAGCTAACCGACGATGCCTGTCATGAGTATGCCCCATGAACAGATATTTGAAGCTATAGAATACTGTTATCATATTTATTTGCAGAGCACAAAAGACAACTTGCCTACTGTGTCTCCTAATATTATAATCCCCATCCATCCATCTTCCAGCCGCTTTGCGATACAGGATTGTAGGGGCTCGGAGCTTATCCTAGGCAGCTAAGGGCGTAAGGCAGAGGAACTCTCTGCATGGGATGTCAGTGAAAGGGCACGCACACAACAGTGCTGGGAAATAAAACCAAATACCAAAATACAATTTCAAAGTACAAGCAAATAAAAACTCTAACTATTGATCCAAAACTTAAAAAAAAGTAAAAACTAACTTCAAATACTTTGTTAACATTTTTAAGTACTACTTAGCTCAAGTAATGATTTATCGATAATTACCATTATTTAAAACGAGGACAGGGCGCTGACCCATCAAAGAGCACACACACATACCATTCACTCTCGCATACACACCTATGGGCAATTAGGTAACTCCAATTAACCTTAGCATGTTTCTGAACTGGGGTGTAGCACTGAAGTAGCTTGGAGGAAACCCCACAATGACACGGGGAGAATATGCAAATATGCAAACTCCACACACAGACCCACGACCCAGCTAATGCAACAGTGCAATGCCACCCCACTAAATACAGATGTATATTTAAAATAGGAACGAATAAAACAAAAACGAAACTACACTGCCAACTGCAACTAAACTGGATTTTAAATGGAAAAAGTGAATCTAAATTATAATAACGCTAGCACACAGTCACACCCAAAGGGCAATTTACAGATGCCAGTTCTCCTAACTACATGTCTTTGGACTCTAGGAGGGAACAGGAGTACCCAGACGGAACCCAATCAACACAGGAAGAACATGTAAACTCCACATGCGGAGAGTGGGGATGATGTTTACTAATAAACAACAACGAAAACTATTATATTCATGATCTATGAGTGAATGAGGGTTCTGTGCTCCTAGATAGTCCTCATTTCTATATTTTGGAAGACTCAGGCTTGAATTGAGTTGGTCAGGTACAATTGCATGGAAGTTGATCTTTGACCCTCACAGTCTGATTTATGTCACTCTGCCCTCATTGCCGATTGTTGTTGTCTAACAAAAATGATTCATAGATCGAGCACGTGCACTGCAAACAGTGTGTGTAATCCATCACTGTAATCCATCAGAGCCAAATGTCTTTAGACTATAGGATGAATATGGGTGAGCATGCAAACTGCTGAGGCCTGAAATGGACCCTTAACCAGGTGCCATTTATTTACCTACACAATTCAGGAGCCTTATCTAGATTAAAATTGGAGTCAGAGGGCCAGATTTACAAAGCAGGCCAAATTAGCATCTCCAGTGAGAGTGGCCAGTTATGTCGGTGATCTACTAAAAATGCGCAAATTTAAGTACACAGACGCAGTCAGTTCATTTAAATAATCACCGACCCAATCTACCGAGAGCAGCGCAAAATAGTGCATGCTTTTTTCTGCGTTAGATAATGACGCAGTTTGCAGTAAATCGCCCACCACACACCTTAGTAAATCATGTTGCATGATTCATTTAAATACTCTCCTCCCCCAGATTTTGCTATTTGAAAGGGGCCTCCTACAAATGCATATGCAATATGTCCAATCGCAAAATTAACCGCGTCAACAGCTTTCTACCGCTCACTTTTCGCTGTGAGTCTTTAGTAAATCCCGACAGAGCTGTTTTTGTCAAAAGAGGTTTTGCACTGGTACAAGCCGTTTGTAAATCTAGCCCATAGTTTTTTCTTTAATGTCTGCCATGTGGTTCATTTGCTCTTTGCAAGTCATTTAAATCATTTAATTCTACAACCCCATCCTCAGCGATACTCATTTTTCGAAAGAGTAGGGGTGGTACTCTGATGTCCTGGCTAATATCGGCCGTTGTGGTCTCCTAATGAATTCTCTCCTGCCCCTTCACCACCTTAGCTTCTGGGTGGTGAGTGTCCTGGTGCAAAATGGCTGCCGTTGCATCATCCAGGTGGGTGTTATACAGTGGTGCTGGTTGTCGCGGCTCCCCATTGGTTCTGTACGGCACTTTGGGTGCTATATAAATGTAACATTCATTCATTCATCATGTGTTGCCACAATGTAATATTGCTGCAGTGCTGGAAGTCTCTGTCATTTCGTGATGAATGTTAGGGTTGGGTCCTCACCCTATGGTGTCATGGTGATTATCACGGCGGCATAGCAGTATTATGGCAGCAAGTACAGAATGGAGCGCATGTTATAAATAGCATTTATATCCTGTTGATGAGAATACAGAAAATAAATTGAGCGGAATTAACTAAGAAGTGTCACAGATCTATGCGGCATATATTTTAAAATAAACATTTCCATCCATCCATCTATCCATTCATCCATCCATCCATTTTCTGCCTGGGTCAGCAGTCTAAGCAGGGATGCCCAGACCTCCCTCTTCCTAACCACCTCCTCCAGCTCCTCTGGGGAGATACCATGGCGTTCCCAGGCCAGCCAAGAAATATAATCTCTCCAGCGTGTCCTCCCGGTCGGACATGCCCGGAACACCTCACCAGGGAGCCGTCCAGGAAGCATCCTGGATAGATGCCTGAGCTGCCTCAACTGGCTCCTTTCTGACTTACATTCTTTTTCTTTAACCACCAATTAATTTATGATTCTGTAGGATCTCTTTATATGCAATTAAGGCAATAATAGCACAGTAGTTGATCGTTAAGCATAAAATCTGCTGTTCCACTCTGTTGTGCTGAAATTGGGTAGTTTTCAGCTTGGTGTGGAGTTGAAAAAAGGTCAGTAACAGCCAAAGAATAATGACTGCTTTGGACACCTCCCACTGACTGCTCTCCTCTCCAATTATATGTGATGAAACAAAGGTCTGAGACAGTCATGAAGAGGCTTTTATCTTGAAAAAACACACCTGTAAGTTGTGTCCTGAAGGTTTATGACAAGGGATCCACAGCCTGAATGTGCCCCAGAATTTCACCAGAATTCTACGGTGAAGTTATAGTACAGGACAAATAATGTTCGAATGATACATGTGTTTTTATGTGTGTGTGTGTGTTTGTAATGTGCTACTGTGCGTCACATAACTCACCCAGTCAGAATACGAGACTACACAGTGTGATTATGACTGCAGCTGTTTCTGCTTCTGTGGCCATTTTATCATTGCATAGAGGTATGCAAGCAACACCGCAACTTCCTATGGCAGGAACGTTACAGATACGAAATAATGTTCCACTTCAGTGGCTATTATGCAGTCTCAATCTAGTATCTCATGAAGTTTTTATAAAGCTTGAACTTTCAAGGGTGAGCAAATTTAGCAAAAAGTAATCTGTAGGATGTATAACACATTTAGCCATTTTAACTTTTAAAATAGTCCAAATTTGCCTAGCTTAGTGCATGAATACTTTCTATTTTTGCGATTCTGAAGGACACATTAGTGTATGATAATGCTCAGTTATGCGACTTCCTTGTCATGTGTGTAGTCCTTGTCATGTCCAACTCTGCAGTACCAGAATTCGCTGGCTTCCCAGCTATAAACCTCCCTAATTAAGCCTCACATTGCTCAGCAATCAAAATTCAGTCTGGCATGGTGGTTTTTAAGCAGTAATACACTTAAAAAGAGTAAAACAGTATGAAATCCCTTTTAGGGCCGCCGTGAATATTATCTTCTTGGACATTCAAATGTGACACTCATTTTTTCTTTTTCTAAACAAGAGCTTTTCAAATGCCTGTTTTCATCCCTGTGGGAAATAAATACATAAGGATGTAGCTACGTGCACTGAGAATGAAACAAATAATGAATTAAGTGGAATAATTATGGAGTGGGTGAGACCTATTAAGCAGAGCAGCTTTTTGAAGTAAGGGAAGGAAGTATTGGTTAAAAAGGACCATCTGGGCCTAATCATGACAGCTGGTTGAGTCAGTCACAAGATGATCTAAGGTCTCTCTCACCAGAGAGCTCGCGAGTAAGGAGCCTATCTGCACTCTTGGGGACTTGCGGAGTGCAGAATGGCAAAACGCCCTGCAGGGCTTTTCATTTCAACTGTGTTTTCATTGTCTTTTGAGCCAAATTGCAGGGTCTTTCATATCTCACAGTTACTGCCTAGCATGAACAGATCCCTGTATATGTCCTATATCAGTAGTAATTCAATTTTAATAAACCACAGGAGAAGGTTTAAAGTGCACCCCTGATGTATTTCAATATTATTGATGCACAGTGTATGACATACTGTAGAAACACAGTTGCAAGAGTCACATACACTTTCTGGTCATTGTCCAATAGCAAAATATTAAATGAATCATAGCTCCAAATGACGCATGATCTTCTTTCACTTCAGAGGACTAACTCACAGCTATTTATTGCTGGATATTAGTACAAAATATTTATGATATAAATTTTACCTTCCAGTCATTTGAAACATAGTATAAATCTGTTTAAATCAACATTAAGAGTGTCACATCTGGTCCATAATCCAGTTCATGGATTACATGTTGCAGGGCTGGACAGTCCCCAGGGCCACGCCCACCTCCAGATGATCCTCATTCATATTGACCCAAACCTGCAATCAATATATTTAATCTCAGTCTGGTGAATGCATTTCATTTGCTCTGGGCATTTTCGTTTTCAATTTGTTCTCTGGCTTCTGGTTCTGCCATGTGGTTCAGTTGCTCTTTGCTAGTAATTTAAATCATTTAATTCCACTTCACCATCACCAGTGATACCTCTCGCACCTCAAAACTCGTATCCTGTTTAGCTGCCTCAGGAGCATACCTCAGATTCAGAGGCCCAAGTCCTGACAGGATTCAGAGCCCCCAAGGCATAACAGGCCATGACAGTATCACATGACTAAATCATGCCTAGGGCCTTGTTAATAAAGTTCTGATTTTTTTTTT
The DNA here is from genome assembly GCA_026780845.1 of Petrocephalus sullivani. Lineage (NCBI taxonomy): Eukaryota > Metazoa > Chordata > Actinopteri > Osteoglossiformes > Mormyridae > Petrocephalus > Petrocephalus sullivani. Next base: position 2,647,039 of record JAODKM010000020.1, on the reverse strand, counting down.
TAATCTGTTCTGTTGTCAAAATTCAGGGATAGTTTGTAACTTATAGTTTGTAACATTTATAAGGTAGCTCACAATTTCAACACTTCCTGATCCTGAATAAAATCAAAATAATGTGAAAACCCATTCGTGGAAAATAAATAAATGGAAATACATAGAAATATATATTTCCCAACATTTCATGAATGAGGAGAGATGACAGTTCTGAATGCGATCCATATGATAAATCTGTTCATCCATTTTTCTATCCGTTTATCCTGGTCAGGGTCATGGCAGAGGCCTGGAGCCCACTGCAGGCAGCACAAGGCTGAATGCTGGGGGTACATCCTGGATCACTTAATACAATCCCAGGGCCAAGGTCCCTATAGAGAATGCCTGAGGCAACAGTGGTAAAGAATAACTCAAGGAATAACCCTTGAGAGGAACCAGACTCGATTGGCAGGAAGTCCATCCTCCTCTGCCAGGTACTGGGTAGCACAAGTTTACATAATCAAGGGCAACAAAGGCAGGTGTTGAGGCAGGTGTGTTATGGAGCAGGCAGGTGTTGAGGCAGGTGTGTTATGGAGCAGGCAGGTTTTGAGCCAGGTGTGTTATGGAGCAGGCAGGTGTTGAGGCAGGTGTGTTATGGAGCAGGCAGGTGGATGAGCAGGTGAGGTGGGTTAAGCATGTGGCTAGCAGGCAAGTGGGAGACAGAAACAGAGGCAAACACGGGCAGGGCACTCCCTTGTAATAAAAATGCAATAAAGAATCTCTAGCAAGCCTAGTTATGGCAGCATGACTAGGAGGGAAAGGGAGGTGGGGACACAGGCATGAGGAAAGTGCCAGGCACCCAGCTCCTCGCATGAAATAAACACTGTCTTCACTCTTTGAAAGCTGTGACAGCTAACTTGGTCTGACTGATATGTATAGCTGTGTATCATCAGCATAGCAGTGGAAACTAGCACCATGTTTTCTAACAAAGTCAGCATCTATAAAATAAACAGTATTGGGCCCAGCACTGATCCTTGTGGGACACCTCACTTGGTAAAGGTCAGTTAGATAAGATCGAAACCAGGTCCCAGCCTGCCCTTTAATACCAAGTATGGATTCTAAACAGTCCAAAATAATGTTGTGGCCAATAATATCGAACGCTGTACTTAGATCTAAAAGCACCAGCAAGGACATACCTCCAGAGCCCAGTAAGTCATTCTTTCCCTTCATTAAGGTAGATTGTATACTATGGTGTGGTATAAACCCAGACTGAAATCTATTATTATTAACATAATTTCCCTGAAGAATGGAGGCCCGTTAGTTGATTAGCAACTTCTTTTTTTTCTAAGGGCTTTCATACTAAAGGTTAGCAATTGCTGAATAATTTACTAAATCAAGAGGTTCAAGATTTAGTTGGGTATAGGATGGGTCTAATAACAGCAATGTAAGAGGTTTCAGATCCAAGGTCCTAGGCTTAGAGACAAGTTATAATATTTAGTAGTTTACTACTAAATGATGGTGAAGTCTCTTTAACAAGCTTTACGGGAATTGGCTCCAACATGCATTAATTTGGAGTACAAAAGTTCAGATTCTTCTCTGGGAGTGAAAAATCCAAATTCTTTATTTATTTATTTTGCCATTGAAAAACATGTTAAAAGGTCTTAAAAAGTTGTTATAAATGAATGTGACATGACTCCTTGGTAACCTTGACTCAGAATCAAAAAGGAACCCAGCACCAATTTTGCTGTTTTCGATTAGCCAGGGAAGATATGTGGACCGAGCTGTGATTAGGGCTTGTCTATAACTTAAAGGGTTTTTAAAGGGGAAACCTGAAAACCTCTAACTTGGTTGAACACAACTTATGCTGTAGGTGGTGTGATGCTTGTTCAGGTTCATGAACATAACTAGCAAAACAGGGTACATATGTAATATCTTTAAGTTTTGTTTTCTTATGGACGAAGGTCCTAACAATCTTATGTCCCATAGTTACAGATTCTAGTAAAGTTAAATAGAGGCTTCACCCATTCCAAAAACTTTAAATTGGAAAACAACTTCCACCTGCCACGAAGGAGAGGAACGACCCAGAATGCAGGCTGTCACGATAAAATCCCTCAAGGGGGTGTTTATTAACATGGCTGGTGAGGAACAGGTATCTAAACAATGTCCAGTATGAACAATGACCGGACAGGGATCACAAGACTGAGACATACTTATATAGGTAGTTAATCAAGGAGCAAACACTAGGCAATGGTGATCAGTTAACAAGGGGGCAGGAACACGAGGCAAGACTTAACAGGGCTCAGGTTGTGGCTGATTAGGAGTCACGCCTGAGGGAAACGCAGGGAATAGACAAGCAGGGCGGAGCTGGTCGTGACAGTACCCAAAAAGCTAAGAAATAAGTGAGGTATCCAATATATTTTTACTGCTGCAGGAATCATTTAGAGGATTACACTCACATATTGCACACAGAAAACAACAGCATTCGGTAGTCATTAGGAGAAAGTCCACAGGAATCTAAGCGATGAACCACTTTGTTCATTCTTTATATCTTGGTTTGAGGTGCTTTTCATTTAAATACATTTAAATGTGTTTTGTTCATTTAATGATAAATCTAATTTTAAAAAATCAGAATTGTAGGTGATTTGCATGAAATAAAAAAGAGGCAATAATTTTTATCTGCAATGGTTCATTTGAATCATTTTAGCATAAGTTTATGCAAATTTACCAACTGTCATTTGGGGATAATCAGGCTCATTTGCACAATTTGTCAGCTAACATTATTAATAAAAAAAGATGATATGGATTTCACCCTGTCACACTTTTGCTTGAGATAAGGTAAATTGAGCATCCTAGTACATAGTGGAGCCAGCATTGCGACGATTAGCCATAAGGTCAGATATTGTCTGGCTGCCCTCAAACGGTAAAAATACATCGAAGGAATTCCAGCTTCACACATTACACTTTGCAGGTGGTTCAAGGGTGCTATGGGAGGAATGCTGAGCTTACCCAGGGTCTGTGATTGCTCAGTTACACTGCAAGAGGTTGTCTGTCCACATGCTGGCTGTGGAAGCCTATATTAACTGCCAGCACCTTCAGGAGACCATGTCATGTCCACGCAGATTTGTATAACACATCAAATTGAAACCAGGATATCAAAGATGCTCATAATTAATTCTTGTTTTAAACAATGTTAGATGCTTATCAATTACTTAATATGCATTATGGGCATGTTTTTGTTGTCACCTGCCATCACAAACCATTTTGATTGCTGTTTGTTTTGTTGATCAAAACTAAATCAGTATTTAAATAATTTTTACTCATTCTAAGAGGGTAAATACACTGAATGAAATGGATGCTTATTATTTGTTTATTAGGAGGACTCCATTATTGTATCTCTTATGCATGACATGTAAATGCATGACAAATTTATGAAGAACGCAACCGAGTGATATTTTTTGCTAGTGATGCTGGTGTCTTCCCATTGAGCAATGATACGTGCAAAATATGTTTAGAGTGTCTTTGTCGTCCCTTGAAAAGACACCCCCTGTGGATCCAGCATGAACGTTTTTATGATGTTTTTTGTGATGTCTGAACATTGCCAAAGCGTAAAGTACAATTTGTCCAAATGTTTGGACAGTATATAATGGCAGCAATATGTACCTTAGCTATAACAGGCAACCGCTGTAACCACTGCAACTGACATTGACATATTGATTTTCTGTACCTGTCTTGCACGTCCAAATCTCCTAGCCAGATGTTCATATATTGAACTGCAAATCTACATAAAAGAGGGGTCATAGTCAGATGTCTAAATACTGAAGCCGACTTCAGTGCAGACATACAAATATATTCCTGCATAATCAACACAATATAAACATAATCTATACATCAGGCAGATGTCTCATGTTTTCTAGGTTAAACCAATCCCTTTAATTTTTCACAAATTTGCGTATATTATTACCGCAAATTTTACAATTGTTTTATTCCTCTCTACTAAATTTATTTTCTCTTGAAAACCCTTTAATTCATAAAGATAAGCAAAGCCTAAGCATAAAGTTTTGGTCATGGGGCTTAAACATAGTCAGACGTTTACAGTGATCTAGGTAATGTTTTCTATGTCTTTGATGTTTGGTTTGACTTTTCAGTTCTACACCATCCATTCCATGGCTGGAGGGTAACCCAGTGTGTCCACATTTGCAGCATGCACACTGAGATGAGTCAGCTATCTCAAGTGAGAGTGACCCTCGATAATTCTGGTGAATTTGTCCACCCATTTCCCCTTCCAAAATATTTCAGCGCGAAAATCTAACAGTTTCAGATGGAAGCACATCGATCTTGTATTTTTTTTCTCCCACATTTCATTATTCAGAGCTACATTTTCAACATTTGAAATGTGAGAAATGTCCTTGCAGACTCGATTCAATTGCCATCCTCTTAATACCTTCCCAAGGTCTATTTTATGGTAATACATTTGTAGCCGCAACAAGATAAGGCCAGAGATCTGCTTCGGCTCCAAGATTCACTCTCACCATGCTGAGACAGTAGTTATCCTCAGAGCGCACATACACATAGAGGTGAAGGAATGGTCACAGAGACACACCCTCATATACCAATATATGTAACCATGACAACAAGTATGTATATAGATATGCAGGAGACATAGCTGACACTGCGGAAAATGTAGAGGTGGACCCCCCCGCCCAACCACCAGCCAAATGTGACATATGAATCCCATCCAATTAATCAATATGCCCTGTGGAGTCTCAGGGCTTGCCAGTGTGAACGATAAGGGCTCTCATCACAACACCTATTATTGTCATTGCCCTGGCTACCGCTAATTTAAATGCCGAAATGGGACTATTTGTTTCTCGAGAGCTTGTCATAATTCCCGCTCCAGTCATGCCGAACTTCCAACGGACGCGACAAACTCCGGCAGCTCATGCCTTTCGTGAAGCGCTATAAAGTCTGCGAGGCCTGCGAGGCTGTTCATTACGTTATTTGTTTTGCCAGTACATAGTGCCATTTCTGTGTTTGCGACATGGTTGTTACCATAAAGCCCCGTTTCAGTTATACAAAGGTTTTGAATTTTCATTGTAAAATATATCTGTCCATTAGCATAATAAACATATTTAGTAACACTTTACATTAACTGCACCTTTATAATGCCTTTATAATGCATTTGTAGACCATTCAGTACACCTTCATAATGCATTCATAAAAAACATGCAAGTATACCTTAATATTCCAACATAATATTAACAGCTTTAATATTCATTAGTAATACACTCTACATGATTATAATAAACATTATATTAGGGCTGTCTGATTAAAAATATTAACGCATCGTTGCAGCGTTGAGGTAAATTCAGGTAAGAAATAGTTGGCAACGCTGCAGATGGGTTAAATACATTAATATTTTTAATCAGATTAATCACGATGCTGGATTAATCCGCGTTAACGCATCAATTTTGACAGCCCTACATTATATCAATAATTACATTATATTTGTAATTAATGTATATTAAATTTGTTAAGGATATGATTGGATGTTAATGTATACTTACATGCTGCTTATGAATTTTCTATGAATTCATCATAAATGAATTATGAAGGTGCACTGTATGTTCTAAGAATGCGTTATAAAGGCATTAAGTAGGTGCAGTTATTATAAAGCGTTACCTCGCGTTTGTATAAATCTATGTCAATGACAAAGAATACATAAACATATAGGTATTTATCATTTGCATCTCCTTAATCTGTTACATATTTTGAGCACTCATAGCCCATAACACCATCTTTACAATATGGGTTTTATAAAAGCATCGGTTCCACGGGAACACATCCATTATAAGAATGCAGCTTAATGTACTGAATTTATCTTGCCCTATCTAGCCATCCATCATTTGATATGCTGTTTATTTGTATTTATACAAATCGATCAAGTTCCATCAATTTGGGGTTTAATGTCAGTTTTTATTTGGGCTTTGTAATACGCATTTTCAATATTTGAACAATTAAAGAACATTTTCACTGAGCTGGATGACAAACTGACTCAATACATAAAGACTTAATACATAAAGCTGACTGCGGCTATCAATATGCAACATATTGTTCTGCTGTATGCTTATAAATTCATTTCACGGAACTGCTTTTCCTGTCCAGTGCACAAAATGGAGAAAATAAATCCTTAAATAAAGCATAGAATGACAGTAATTAGCATGTCAACAGATGGCATCAATCACAAATGAGTGCATAGCCAATTACACTTTTATGAACCTTAAGGGGAATTAGTTTCGCAAATAAAAGGACCTGTCTTTTTCCAGTCTGTCTATAGTGACGTTAATGGTGCCCAAGGTAAAAATATGTAAATTTTTTTTAAATCATCTCAGTAACTTTTTTTTTGTTCATTGTGTTTTCAGTTTTGATGATTTGGCACCATAATTGCAGAGCTGTAATATGCATAACATATTTAAGTGCTTATTTTTGTCTTGTGCTGTTCTTGATTAATTGTACCCAGCTCGCTCACTCACAAATGAATTGAGAATTAAACCGGTGCTATACCAGGTAAAATGGTGCCTTACACTTACAGAAATGCAGTTTGTTACATATTGTATCAGTATTTCACAGAAGACTCCTGTAGAATACCTCTTCTCTTTAAATCAACTTCTTGGCATAATCTCTGCTCCACATGTTGTGTTGAATTTGTATTTATGAGAAATTGATAGATATTTCAAAGGTAAACAGTAGTAACATTAAAATGTTGCAAAAACATAGAATAACAAAATAAATCTACATTTTGTCCAGGAATATGACTATAATATGAATATGAATATAAAAACATACTACTAACTATGGAACTATTCATAAAAATGCATTTGCGTCATATTAGCAGCTCGCGATTTTCCTGAAGAATGCTAAACGGAACCTGTTTGCATGCCAATACCAAAATAAAACAACGAAAATACAGAATGTTAAGGTTTTCCAAGCAATTGCCACTTGTAGAAAGAAAATTGCAACGTGCTCCAGGCCTCTGACTGTTCTCTCAGATGGCCTGCTTTGAAAACATTTGGCATGACACAACTGACAATGTTTTATTTATTTCACAGTAGTCCCAGCTGGTGAGTTCCAAACCCTCTAAAAAATTCTGCTTTTTATAATTGTCTACAAGCTTAACCTAGACAGGTAACCCTGTCATAGAAAGTAATCTCTTCAGACAGTGCTTATTTTAAACTATCTTGTCTCTATAAACTTTTCCGCTTGCCACTATATGCTTTGTTTAGCAAATTTTCTCACTATGGTTAGTAAAATAGCACATGCAAATGGCAGAGAGGTCTGCCTGTGTTCTGACTGATATGTTTGAATTGTACATATGAATTTCAGATTTCATAGTAGCATCATTTGTTCACTTCATCAGAATGCTACATGTTGGGCCTGGTTTGGAGAATAGTACCTCTAATATAAGACCCATTCCAGTTAAAAGTGACACACTGCAGCAATCCTCCATTTATCTCGGTTCTCCCATACCATCGTGTTAGTCTAAACCTCCATTTCAGAGCAACTCATCGTCTGTCACTTCTGATGCGACACATCACAAAACCTCAAATCCAGTGGCAAGCGCTGAGCAACAGGGTGGCTTTGAATTTGTTACGCGGCACTTTAACTTGGGGGGGGGGGGGGGGGGTGTTTTCTCCCCCCCCCCCCCCCCCCCCATGTCACATGTTACTTAACCATGTGTTTCCCTTGTACAGGCAGGGGCTGAGATCTCCACGG
>JAODKM010000020.1:2618213-2636992 GCA_026780845.1 Petrocephalus sullivani | reverse complement strand
TTTTGGATTTTTGGGTTTATGCGCGGGAAGGGGGGGGGAGGGGGGGAGGGGGGGGGGGGGTGGAGGTGCATCTTGCCATTTTCGTCTCCTTACTGCCCCCACCCTCCTTTTTCTCATCTAGGGTGTTTGCTATTTCTAAGGGCTGTGGTTGAAATGTAAGATTTAGAAGTTACTGCCGTGGCTTTCACGGACCGACAATTTCAGTGTCTTATTTTTAGTATATATTTCAATATTACTACAGAAAACTGGAAATACCAAACATACCAAAAAGGCAATAATGGGAATACTTAACCTCTGTAACCGTACTGACTTCTTATAAGAATTATAGATTTAGACTCGAATGTTTCTAAATTTCCCAGAAGCACTTGCTATGGTAATCTCTGTTGGAGATTAGCTTTGCTCTAATAATGGAGGAAAGGAGGTTCTTGGGAGTATTCTTTGTGGTGATGTAATATATTGCATCTTGTTTGGTTGTGGGGTGTGTGAAACCAATTCCTCCAAAAATTATGCGTTTAAAAATAAGTTCTCTAACCTTTTTTTGTTTTCCAAAAGCTAGTGGGAAACATGGCATTTGATTTTGTTTAGTAGACTTCACAACTCCAATTTTCTAAATAATTATAAAGCTAGTTTGAAATGAGTGGCATACAAAGAAGTGGAGGAAACTCTTTCTTTGAATGCTATGTCTATAACTGTCATACACCGGCGGAAGAGAAGGAGCCAGTGCAAGTGGGATGAAGGAGCAACGGAGTTTTATTTTAACAGAGCAGGACAGAACCGAACAGAAGTAAACTCAAAATCAAAAGAATCACAGGGGATTCAAAACAGGGCCAGACATGGGAGGAGAACATGGGCTATAGCAGGTAACAACTCCAATAACAGAACTGGGGAGCACAGGACTGGGAGGCACTTAATTACTAGGCTAACAAAGGGGCAAACAAGAGGCAGCTGTGAGTGATTAACATGAGGGCAGGAACAAGCGGTAAGAGAAAGGAGCCCCAGGTGTGGCTTGTTTAGGGCTTTGCCAGGGAGAAAACAGGAAGATCAGGCAGACACAGTAGGCAGGGCGTGGCAATAACAGTCTATGAATACATTCATAATACTTTGTAATGCATTCAAAAAGCATTGTAAACAAGGCTATAATTATAAAAAGGCATAGCCATGTTATTATGTATTATGTTTTTTTTTTTGCAAATCTATCATCTATAATGCACTATAGACACCTTCATAGTGCATTATAGATGAGCGCTTCATTGAAGCTTATGAAGCATTATAATCAACAATATATAAGACTGTCGATAGAAGATGCTGTAATGCATTACTCATTGTTATACCAATCATTATAATGCATTATAAAGGTATCGATAATGCGTTACAGATGACAGCTTCAAGTAAAATATTACTGAAAATTCTATGCCATGCTTGGGGAACCTCCAAGAGTCATTAGTGATTTAGCACACTGATCATAAATCAGTTCCAAGTGAAAGATTCTCTTCATAGCAAACATCCCACAGAGGCTTGAAGATCCTATTATGTAGAGCAGCCGAGAATTCTTCACACAGAACAGTAGGTTCGTCTTTGGGACACTGATCAGTGTGCTATGTGTGTTGTGTTCTGACAGCCTGTCACTCTCTCTATCTCTTAAAGACTTTGCGTCTAATCGCAAACAGTAGTATTCTATTTTCTTTATCTGGAATGATGCATGATATCAGCAAACGGACATGGCTACGGTGTTTGTATCGTTGTGAACTGTGTGTCACCCACTTAAATGCACTGTGTTGTGTATTCAAAAACTGACATTGAAAACATTGTAGCTGAATATGTCAAGTAGTAAAAGTTATTTTAGAATATTTCAGTATAAATTAAAACAGTGCACATGCCATACTTATTAAATGGTAAAAGGAATTAGGTCATACTACAGATGAGTAGAAAAAGAAGTATACTAGAAGTATAATTTAATAATAACATGTATTAATTAATGAATTTTTTGAGCATCATTTTCAATATAACCTGTACACAGTAGGAAAATTAGGGTTCCATGATACCAGTAAAATGTACTTCCTACTTCTGCCTCATACCAGTTGGCCAAATACAGCTCTGACAGGTCCTTTTAAGAGGCCACAGCAAATTTTTCAGTTTCACTGTACATTGTCTTTTTTATATGACCATTTAAGTTGTTCCAAGTTACGTGGGTTGGATTTAATGACGATACAATATATGGGCAGTGTGTGGCTCTACGGGTCAGGATGTTACTGCTTAGAGTCCCACGGCTGGCAGAGTGATTTCACAGATAGGCCCCTTAGCTAGGCCCTTGACCCGAATTGCTCCATGGACACAAGCTGTTCCTGCTCTCTGTGATCCTAACTTTGTACTTCAGTTTGGATAAAAGTGTCTGATGAATAATTCTGCACAAACATGAGGGAAGCACAACCATCCATATACAGCTCTGTAAAAATTAAGAGACTGCTCTATATTTTGTAAAAATATGCATTTTAAAATCCTGGTTTAATCCTGGTCCTGCTTGCAGATGGCTATACTGCGTGGCAGGCTGTTTCCAGGCTCAAAGTTTCTAAGACAGCAGTACACAAGAACAAGGTGAAGCAGGAGACACTGGCAGTGACCAAAGACCAGCCAGGTAGAGGGCAGAAGCGATTTTCTAATGCCAGAGATGATAGTCAACTTATCCGACAGTGCTTCATAAATCGGAGGATGACCTCGAGTGACCTTCAAAGGGAATGGGAAACATTAAGTGGTGTGAAGTGCACTGCTAGGACAATTCGTAACAGGCCTCTATAAGCAGGTCTGAAGAACCATAAAGCAAGGAAGAAGCCCTTCATCAATGAGAAGCAGGGAAGAGCCAACCTGGAGAAAAAAATATGTTTTATACAGGCACATACCTATAAATTGAGTAAAGAGAGAAACTGAAAATGTTGCTCTGGTCTCTTAAATTTTTCCAGATCTGTATAATCTCATTCATTGATAGCAGTACAGCAGTACAAGGCTCCACTGTCTACATAAATTCTTGTGTCATGAGTTACAGATGCAGATTGTGCATACCGAAAGGTTTACAGAGGCCACTGAGAGGCATCAAGGTGAAGACCACATTTATCCAAGAAGGGATGCAAGGTTTCTATTCATAACTGGATGTGCAGCTCTTGGTATAGATGGCAGAGAAATCACTTGGACCCTTCAGGGTCGACCTTAAAGATCAACTGAATCAAAAACCACTCTCCTTATAAAACCTGGCCTATTAAATAAAAGTAACCAGAATAGTTTTCGCTAAAGTTCACAACCTGAATTACTAACAAAAACAGCCAGGGCCAATAACATTCCACATGGGTCATTAGATTTACAAATTCCGAGGTACTTTCTCTACATTAAATCAAGTCATGGCTGTCTGCATCAGGATAACACAAAGTGATGATCAATAATCAAACAACATCAAAGACTCATTTACTAAAAAAATTGTAAGAAGTTATGACCATCTGCCTTAAAAAGCACAAAGGTGTCTTTATTAAAATACAAAGAATTCATATGCATAATGAAAAATTCATTAAGTCTCATTCAATGCAATCCATTGTGTGCTATTTGTGTTCATGCTTTAATATTTAAAACTATTTTAAAACTTTTTTATCTGATTGGGCAAAAGTGTGATTGGAGACGACTGCAAATCACTTTGGGTACAAGCATTAGCTACACACATAAATGTAATTCCACATGTGTTATTTCTCAAAGTAGGGGTAAGACTTAGCAAGTTCTCCAGTTCTCTCTCGCACAACATCCAGGTAGTTCCTACTGGGACACCATGCGTGTCAATAAAAAGCAGAAAAAAACTGTTGTATAATGGTATAAAAAATGTATAACAGACTGGAGCAATCAACTCAAACGTCAACATTCAGATTAATGAATAATACATGTGTGTGTAAATGCATGTATGTACACACATGCACAATTTATTCTAGATGTTTGTGTATACCTTTGACCTTTTACTGTATACACACAAATATATATATATATATATATATATATATACACACACATTTTTATACATATATGTATGTATAAAACCAAAGCTAGCTTGCCGGCAGTGTGAGCCCTTAGACAGTGAACATGACTGCACTGTGAATAAGCATGCAGATGGCTCAGACTCATTACCTTGTCTTGTCACTGCACATCTATTCTACACATAGCCTAGAGGGTATCTGTCAGATATAACATGAAGAGTGATAAGCCAGACGCTGTTTCTCAAAAGATGGAGGTAGGCCCTAGAAGAGGCAGCTCAGCCTGACAGCTCTTTTATGCTCCAAGACAAGCTGCCAAACTCCATACTCGCTGTATTTGCATATCTAACTGTTGACGTTTTTTCTTAGTTCTAACATATACTCAGTACTAGCTACTTTTTTTCCCCCTTTCAGACGATGCAAGATAGTAAGGCACAAGCACTGGATGTTAAAATTTTTCATCGTTATCGGTACATTGCATATCATAGCGTTGAAGGTACAGGGGTCACTATGTTTAAAGCAAAATATTTATGAACAAAGATGTCAGACAAGCCCTCCAGAGGCCTAATCAACTCAAAGAACCAAGAATCTCACCTGGTCACACCACCTACAGAGGAGGTCGTCTCAACCTCATGGCCAGATGAGAGACCCCAAGCAAGATCCAGATGCCCACCCCATGACCTTCCCCAAGAAAAGCATCTGGGAGATGGAGGGATGGATGGATGGATGGATAGTTTCTTTGTCTTCCTGACCCAGAAAATGGACATTTAATTAACTACCACTGAGGTGTGTTTCAGTCATTCATAAGGAAAGATCACATGAATAGATTTTAATCACGACAGGCTTCCAAAGACTCTCTGCTCTTCTTGTATCCTGAACTCACGTACTTGAAACAAGCAGTTAAGGCAACACTTCAGTTACCACATATAGAATACTAATGGGCCCAGTGTGTCTCCTCTGCACACGTGATCGAGTCGGTAATGAAAGCCACTCCTTCGGGGAGAGGGAGCAGCGACATTGCAGCGCTAACCCGTTCGCCGAGATAAAACGCGGCTTTGATGAGCGTTATTCATTGAAGTGACATTACTGCTCTCGCCAGGACCCGACTCTCCAAAAATATGTATTAGTCTTTGCGCCACATCTGCTTTCAACAGAGATTAAGAGCTGGAGACCACTGGCAGACAATTCCAAGGACACTATGAATCCCCTCCCTTTCGGCTCACTACTCACTTTGGGTTTCATTCGTTTTCATATCCTGTTATTCCCGGGGTACGCAAAGTCATTGATATGTATGTATCTCCTGTCCCCAGCAGGGGCAGCCCTCACTGTGATCTGTGTTCTGCCGCTGTGTTGTATAACAGAACACACAGGGCTCCCGCTAGTAAACACAGGCCGCCAGGGAGGTGTCCTTCACCTGTACAAAGGAGCCCTCACGCCAAGGACCCGACGACGACAAAAACTTCTTATAATTATCAACCGAGAACGTCCACTAATCTTAAAGGCCATCCGGAATCGCCCTGAAATCCATTCGCTAACCCCTGCGAACAGAAACAAAATGGAGGCCAGGCCGCGATTTGTGGAGTTCTTCCCTCTTCCGCTCGCGCTTGAGTGTCGGTCAAGTGGCTTTGTGCCAAACCGTTGGAATGCAAGTCCTTGAGAAAATAATACCGTTCTTTTGTAGTAGTGGCGGGCGATCTGCTTGCACTGTAGGTCGTTTTTATGCATCCTTTCTCCTTGTTGACTGAGTCTGATCAAAATCCCAGTACCGATACACTGGAAACAGCTGAGGGCAAAAATGGAGTTCAGATGTTCGGAGCAACTATTATCTGACATACAGCTGCTTTCATTGATGGATTTGACATCACTTTGGCATCTCTGAAACCATACTGTCTAAGGAGGATAGGCAATCTCTCGACAGGAGCAGGATCCCGACTCCCAACTCTGGAGTGTGCTTTAAATGTGCTGCATTTTTAAGTATAAATAATTTAAGTATATCTCACCGCTAAAGTTGTGGTACATTAAAGCTAATTGTAAATTATAAGTTGCACCTTTCTGTGATATGTATTGTATTAATGTTTGTATTTGTGAAAAAAAAATACTTTAAAACGTCTATTGCTGGTATGCATTTTTATTTTTATGCCATTTTTATTTTCCCTGTTACCCATAATGCTATAGTGCCGATCCTGCTAAATAATTCACGTTTAACCGGTGAGAGGATAGAATAGGACCGGATCCTGGAAACGGTTTTCAGTTAACTAGTGGTGTTTCATTAATTTGGATTGTTGAACAAAAGGGTTGGAACTGAATGCAGGTTTCCCATTATTTTTCCGTGTGACACCTGTTTAATTGCCACAGCTGATGATTTTCATTGCCTGTTTTATACAGGATATTAATTCTTTTGGTGCATGACGCAGTAGCGAGCTCTCATTCTATAGCTATCGCTGACTTAATCAGCAGGGACCTGCCACAGGAGAACAAACGGCATCACGACCGAAAAGCCCGCTTCATAAGGGAGACATCGTGCAGTGGGGCCTGCTGTTTTCCTTTTTTACTCCCCAACAAAGAGCCCCCTCATTTTGTGTTTGCTACAGAAGCTTCATGTCTTAGTTCCTTTCCTGAGGATTGGCTCCCTGGTGGTTTACGTCTGACATCTTTCCTGCAGCAGATCCAGCTTCCTGGGGATGCTTTTGTATGAACCTGCCATGAAGATCAGGTTCTGTCAGCCTCTTAACATATTCAAAAACTTTGAAGGAAAAAAAACACACACACACAAAAAAGTTTTAATCTAATAAATTGTGGGTGTGTTTTATATTACATTCCATTGCATTTCGTTATTGCGAATCTATGAATAAGGAAGTATATTTCTATATATCTGAAAGGGACGAACACGGTGGTCTCCAGGGTTGTGGGTTCGAAGCCCACCTCTGCGCTCCCTGTGTGGAGTCTGCATGTTCTCCCTATGCTGCACTGGCTTCCTCCAGGTAATCCTGCTCTCTTTCCTATTTCAAAGATATCCAATTCATCTTGAATAATTGTGTATTACCACTTCAGATAAATTCATCCAAAAGTTATCCTGGTCAGGATCACGAGAGGCGGTCTGGAACCTAACCCAGGCAGCAAGAGGGAGAAGGTGGCTGGATGCCAGACCATCACAGGGCACCACAGACTCTCGGAAATTTAGAGAGGCTGATTAGCCTGACTGCCTTATAATATTATGTTATTCAAGACCTTTATTTTTCTGTTAGGAACTTCATATATGAAAAGTATCAGTGCAGTTTACCCCCCCCACCCCCCCAACCACACGTCACATACTACATACAACATGGAGCAATTAACAGTGGTAAGTAAGGTAAAAGTTATAAAGCACAATAAAAAAATAATCAATAAATAATCGAACAAGTTTTAAAAAATAGTGGCGTTTAAAAAAAGGTGTATCATCTGATGCCACAAAACTTGACTTGTCTCTCCGACTCCGGAAGGTGAGTGATCTGTACCTCTTGCCTGAAGGTACTGACCCAAACCAGTCTGAGATAGTGAAATGAATTACAGATTAGATTAAACATTTGTAAGTTTCCTCCAGAAGAAGAGACACTGCTGACATTTAGAAAAGATGCCTTCAGTGTTTGGTTGAAAGGTGAGTCTGTGATCGATTATTGCCCCAATGTATGTGTATGAGTCAAGCCTGTCTATTGGGTGGTTATTAACTGATAGTCTGGGGACGCTGGAAGGCTCCTTACGGAAGTCAGCAACCAGTTCCTTTGTCTTGGTGATGTTTGGGTCGAGACAGTTTTGTCTGCACCACTCTGCATGAAGTCAGAATATCCAATAAGGTAAAGTTCAGGTCGGATTTTTGTTCCAGGGATTCCTTCTGCCATGATTGGCAGCCTCACTACACAGCCTGAGCTCCTGTGTTTAAAGCCAAACTCAATATCCACCATATGTGGGCTGGGAGAGACTAGCTCTGTGTGCAGTAAGTGTTTTCAGGGCCGAGCCGCGTCGAATGGCAGTGTCCCAACAGATCTGTGCGGCAAAGGAGAAAGAAAGGGGGCGGCATTTTGGAAGCTACGCTGCGTGAGCACACTCAACAGACACAAAAGAAACATCTGAGGCAGACTGAATTTTGACTCTGCTGCTAAAATGCGACTCCCGTAGGGGACACAGCTGTGCCCTTTGATCCGAGCATTTAGCCACAGCAAATGACTGACCGCTCTGCCCCCTGAGGTATGGAAGCAGTCCGCCGATGGCCCTCAGATGCTGCGGCCAGTGACACCTGGCCCCGCTGAGGAGGAGAGGAGGCCGCATGAACGGCAAGGCCCGGGCCCCGACAGAGCCCCGATGCCCACTGTGACCAGTGGGCTGCTACATCGTGACCCTGGATGTTAAAGAGACGCAGCCTAAAAACACACACACACTACCACATGTGACAACATGCCTTGTGTCACTCTGACTGCAGGAGACATTAACGGGAATAAATCATCTCTGCCCGGCTGCTTCGTTCGATGGCCAATATGAGAAAATACAACAAAACAAATATAAATAGGACTCAACAGGAATCAGATGAGGCGAATCACAAAAGTGATGAGCAGATCCGAAGGCGGGAGTGTGAGAGAGACATCTCTTCTCTTAGATATTATTCTGAAGAACAGGGTGGATTCATGGTATTGTCAGAGGAAAAATGCATCAACTCTCAGTTTGGAATGGGAATACATAAGCCCCAGTAACACTCTGACACCACCTGGGACATTAAGCACAAAGGCACAGCGTGGGGGGTGGCCCACCATTATTTGAACCCGGTTTGTAGATTGAAGCACAATGTGAGCCTTGGGCCTTCTCCTACCAACACATACATATCACATTGTACTGAAAATGCATTTATCAGCAAACAAACAAAGAAATAAACGAATGAATGAATGTCTGCAGGGCTCTCACCATACCATCTAAAATTTATTAGTGTTAAGTTCATATTTTCTAGTGCCACGTGTTATAAATTAGGATTTTCAAACCACTTATCTAGTACAGAGTTACAGGGTGTATAATGTTTTTTCCCATCATAAGTAAATAAAAGTGTATGAAAATAATTACGATTACCTATCTCCAAGTGGCAATATATAACATATTCAAGTACACATTTAATTTAAGCTCCTTGCTGTGTTTCTTTTACTCCCTGCAAAGTTTAAGACTGTGTCTGGAGGCTCACAGGGCCTCATCTTCAGGGCAGGCGCACCCTGATGAGGATGGCGCGCCATCACAGAACCCACACACACACACACACACACACTACAGGCGATTTAGAGACTCCAATTAGCCTAACTATGTGCCCTTGAACTGCAGGAGGGAACCCGCACGGCGCCAGGGCTGAATTTGTCCCCCCAACCCTGGAGGTGTGAGGCAACATTCCTAACCAGAGTCAATCTTCCCTCAAGCAGTCAAAAGAAAGAAAAATGACAAGCTAAATGTAGAGCATGCATATAGGATAAGCGTGAAACAGCAACCTGTTCTCCACGCGGTCACCCGTAAGAGCAATGTGAGCAAAACAGGGGCTTAACTTGAAATCCTGGGTTGCTTGATAAAATACCACCTTGGGCACCTCGCTTGGGCTGGCACTTTCAATATGAAGAAATACAGTTCCCCCATGCGTAATTTGCCTCAGTAGACATCGCCAAACTAAGGGGGTTTCCCTTCAGTATATATTTATAATTTATATTTACCAAGCGGCCTCTCAATGGTAGGTAAAGTGAAAGGTGGTTAATTGTAATTGTTCACACACCTCAACAAAATGTGTCCTCTGCTTTTAATGCAACCTTTCAAATACACACCCCAACCATTATGCCACCACTGCCCCCCAGCTACTGGGCCCCAGGATCTGCCATAGCATCCATGCCCCTCCAGCATCCCTGGAACAAAGCAGCAGAATATTAAACAGAAATGAATATCAGGTATAAAGTTCAGGTCTAGAAAGTACAACTCCAAACCAAGATTTTATTTCGACCAACCGGCTGAGAACTCTGTGAATACGACTCTGGTTGGTTGAAACAAAGTCCTGGTCTGGATTATAAACCTGAAATTTGCACCTCTGATGATTATATATAACCCGCAAGCAGTGCCAGGTGAAGGTCATGTGTTGCCTTAGGCAGGCTTCTCTACAGGCATCCCCTTTCCAGGCCTCAACAAACGACACTACACAATTTCACTTTGTTTCAGATAGCGCTCTACAGCCTCCTCTGGGTTAAACGGCATTCCCCAGTTAGTACAAATAATCCCTAAACAAGCACCTGTGCTAACTGGTGCAGGGAAACACACCAGGTTTTGAAGAAATAAAGTATTTTTACTACCTAGGATTTAGTGTTGTTGAACATCTATGTACAGTAAGGGAATTAGCGTGCTAATAAAATTAAGGGTCATGAACGTAACGAATGATGAACATGTTCCAGCATAATGTAGTTTAAGTCATATTGGAACCAGATGAAATATGTCAAAATTGATTTTTATAGTTATGATGGAAATAACTGGGGGTAGACTTTGGATTAGCAAGCCAAGTGAATTTATACCTGGGATTCATAAATTGTTCCTGTGCAAATTAGTCTGGATTAATGGAAGGTGGACTCTTTCACCTTCAAATCCCTGTAATACTACTTATTTTTAAACATATATTTTTGAACAAGTTTTGAACAAGTTTTCAATGTCTTCAAAACATTATGGTTGTAGTCTCCCTATATTGTCATAATCTTCCCTCTGTCTGATCTATCACTGTTAGGTATATGGCTTCTCAGAAGGTATATGTTATCTTGTAAGGTATTTGGCTTCTCGTAAGGTATATGTCTTCATGTAAGGTATATGGCTTCTCATAAGGTATGTGCCTTCATGTAAGGTGTATGGCTTATTGTAAGGTATATGTCTTCATGTAAGGTCTATGGCTTCATGTAAGGTATATGACTTCTCATAAGGTATATGTCTTCATGTAAGGTATATGGCTTCTCGTAAAATATATGCATTCATGTAAGGTGTATGGCTTATTGTAAGGTATATGTCTTCATGTAAAGTCTACCCTGGGGCTGCCCGTTGGTATGTTCTTTTCTTTTTCATTATCTTTTTCTCTTCATTATCTGGTTTTATCCCATCCCCTCTCCAATCACATGTTAATTATTCAAGAGCCTCATTGCTATGGAATTGTGGGTAGCGCTTATTTTATGAGAAAATAAAATCAGAAAATGATACAGTTAGAGTTATGCTGCATATTAAGGGTAACACTCTTTGTCCTTATAATCTAGTCACTTTAGATTTCATTGGATATCATATATGTGTTGAAATTATTTATGCCTAAACAGTACAGCATGTTTTATTAGCTATACACATTAATACAGTATACCTGGGGAAAGTGCCATTTAAAATGTACTATAAGCTTTATTGTAGAATAACGGAGAAGCAGGCTGGCAGCACTTATAAAATCACATACACTAAAGCAGATGCAGTTAACTTCCTGTCTATAGTACTGACACGAATTTTATCGTAGAGCAGAAAATTCAGACATACAAATGAGGTCAGATATTTCATGTAAAGTGCACCACGCACTCATATCATAGAAAACTCACATCAAAGCACCTCCCTAGCCGAGATACCCACTGAATGACGCCATATTCCACCATCATCCAGGTATGAGTTTCCTTCCAAATGTAACCGGCAGGTCATCCCTTACTTCTTATTGCTTAACTGTTATCTGTCCTTGTCTGTTTTTCTTAATAACACTTTAACGTGCAGTATTTTTTTGTGATTTGTTTGTTTCTTCGGAAAAAAAAAACATACCGTTTTGCTCTGTGACTCAGGTCTTGTGTGTAAGAAGAGTATTGTGCAGAATGACTAATTAATTTAGCCATACAGTCTGACACACGCATTTCAAAAATCGTAAATGCATGGTCAGTGCCTTAGTCTGGTGTGTCGGCAGGCAGTTGACCCCGCGCCCAGATGGCCGGTCACTTGACACTGAACATGTTTTCTTCAGTCAATCATAAGCTATAGAAATAAGAGAACTGTAAGAATCACTGTTATAAGAATCACTCCAAGCTGGACCGCCAATCAAACATGAAGCTGTTTAAATCATGGCTCCCAAACCCAGTCACAGCATCCAACATCAATGCAGCACAGTCATAACAGACTAACACCACACATAAAGCCTAGAATGAGAACATAAGCCTTTAATGTCTTTCTTTTCAAACTACACAAGAAATATGTATTATTAGAGTACACTAGCAATATTAATTAAGGCAGTCATACTTTATTCCCTCCCTCTCAATCAAACATGGAAAAAGCCTGGGTTACTTTGATCAGGCATAGAGGTTCACTGCCCCCTTCTGGAGGTCTTAAGAACACTGCATCATTGGATTTCTCATTAAGGACGTGCGTTCAAGCTACTTGACAACCAAGGCCCCTTGGAATTATTTTGACCTCTGCCTGCTTCTAAATGTCACATTTCACAGACACATTGTGATCCACAGCAAATGTATTCATAGGCGAGAGAACTGACAAGGCTCCGTAGCAGGACAATTCGCATGCCAGAGAATGCCAATAAACACATAATAATGCCAGCTGAATAGCGAATGATACTCCCTCCGTAAGCCACAATCAGCCCACTCAGATGAATCTAAACTGTAATCTGACTGTCCATCAAACTCTGTGTCCAATTTACTAAGGATACCAACCTATTGAAACAAATGTGTGCTTGCATGTCATGTTTGCGACCGGGGCCTTTTATCTATAAACATCTCTTTGCGCCTGTCCTAGATCTTAACAACTGCTGTTGATAGCAACTCGAAAGACCATGGAAAATGAACTCAGTGCTAATTGCAGCAGGTACATTCAGAGTCTCCACTCCTGCCATGTTTATGCAGATGCAGATGGCACTCTGACCTTGTAAGTAACACAGGCTGTTTTATGTATGCTGGCTTACTCTAGCCACTTACGATGGCTTCCGGTGGCAGTGGGGAGAGTAGTGTTTTGTGAATTTCTCTTGTGAAGGTCATGAATCAAGATTTTCTTAAGAGGGTACAGATCACTTAACTTTCAAGCTGATGATCACTTCAAATGACGATATGTCTGCAAAAAAAAAACAATTTCTATAACAAGGCTGTTAATCTCATCTCAGGTTTATTTACACTTGCTATGACTTAAGGATTAATGTTTATCCAAATGTTCAAATTAACGCTTTATTTTATTTTGCAAATGAGAGGACTGCAGATATCCCAGAATCCTCTATTCTATTTTCAATGATATCTATGCTTTTCCATTTTGGCTTTAGCCTTTTCTTCCAGCTTGAGAGTCCATCCTGACGTAAATAGGGTTAAATGTGTAATGAAATTAACACTGCCTATCCTCTCCGATGGCTCACCTTCAGCTCAGCGATTAGGACTGGATAGCAGGACAGTTTAATAAGGGAGATCAGCCCAGCTACATGCAGTCATTTAATTTGAACTGCCCTAATCAGTTTTGGGCTAATCAGTTTGGAGGGTTTGGGGGCTGTGTGGAGGGGGACAACATCTTGTCTGCACTGCATCTTTTCACCTGTGGCCTCCGCTGGGGACGAGCAGAGCTCCATCACGCACGCTGGAGAGGGGGAGCGGCAGTCACGCCCGGCTGCATTTTTTAATTTATTGTGTCCCTCCTCATTTTAGTGACGAGTAAGAACCTTGTAAAATAGGACAAGAAGCTTCCCGCCTTCACTTTTGACGTTGACTCTGCACCGGGGTCATCGGTGCTGGTCTCTCTCAGCAGAGAATCCAGGCTGGAGGAGTAACATAAGAGATCTGTATGATGAGCTGGAGAGATACCAGTTTTACCTCTTCTACTCCAAGGTTTTAGTCAACAGTAACAGGAAGGAGGTTCAAAACTGGGCCGATCCTTTGCAATGTTTCAGTCATCATCACATCCACTGGGGAGGTGAATGTAGTTAATGATCAAGAAAAAATCTAGATCAAAAATAATAAAAATTCATGAAGGATGGAAAAATGCAATTCGCGGACTATGCAAATCACTAAGAAAGAGCAATAAGTATTATTTCGACAACATAATTAGTCGACTGCAAGCATTAGGAAAAGCAAGTGTATGGTTGGAGGACAGAAAAAGTTTTACAGTAGCCATCTTTTGCGTATAGCAATGTCAGGGACATACCTGTGCTGTGTACTGATGCTAGCTGATAATGGGGAATAAAATCTATTTAAACGCAAATGTTTCCTTTCACAGAGGACCTTGCATCCTTTTGCATCATGCATGATAAACTTTCCCCTTCTCTTTATATACCATTGAATTGTAAATTGTTTCTAGTTTGAACAGAAATGGATTTGAGAATGAACAATTAAGACCCCAGAATTGTTTTTTTGTTAGGTATCATTTCCCGTTAAATTATTAATAACGGGGAGTGTTCGAACAAATAAGGCCCACGAGTCACACAAATTTTCCGGCTGTTAGGGAGGAAATTGTGTGTTTGCTTTCATCTCTAGACATGAATTATTGATGTTGGAGATCAGGTGTCTTCTGTCATTGTCACCGGAGACAAAAATTGGTTTACTGTAAGGCCGGGCACATTCAGTGAGGCATGGAAGGCACAATTAAGGACACAGCCTGTCTTCATCCTGTATAGCTCATTGAGGGGCAATTAGTAACAGGTCTGCAAGCTCCACATAGCAGACTACGTCCATCTTCATCTTTGGGCTAGCTAAGTTACGCCTTTCTCCAAAGTTATGCCAAGCTCACTGAACGTTTGCCATGAGAGTGACAGAGTGGGGGATGGTATCGTTGTCTCAGTTAAACAAGAGCCTTGGGACCTGTTTCTTAAGCACTATGAAAAATGCGTCAGTGAAAAAAAAAAAATCAATCAGAAACCAATCAGAAAAAATGGACCTCCATCTGCCTTCCTAGAGCAATCGGACCAGACCAATCAACCCCCACAATGCAGGCAGTGGTCTGTACTGAAAGTCTGTATTATGAATGTGGCCAACAACATCCATCCATCCATTTTCTATGCCCGCTTGTCCTGTGCAGGATCGGAAGGGTCCAGAGCTTATCCCAGAAGCTACAGTGCAAGGCAGGGAATAGCCCATGTCAAAGTGCCAACCACAAGCGATTGCTGCAAAAGGATGCCTGACTTCCCCCATAAAATTCACAAAAAAAATTTATTAGTCAATAGAAATCAATTTTATTTGGAACCGCTGGGCTAATCATTTCACAGAAGTTTCTGACAACATGTATGTACATTTTCCTGTAGAAACCAAGATAAATATAACACATCGACCCCACTGATGCCTTGCTTCAATGGAAATCTGTGGAAGAATCACGTTAATGTGTTATATTGGGACGGTGTTATATGGCATATTCGGGTCTCAGTCTTTAAATCTCGACTACAATCACTACAGTTTAGCTTATCCAAAACTTAACGCACCATAATTATGGCTGTACAAGCCATGTTCATCTACTGTGCTTATGCGTTAATGTGTCTATGCATGTTCTGACCATCCATGCTCTCTCCCTTCCTTCCCACATGTCCAGATGGTGCTTGTGGGGGGGGGGATGTCAGAGCTGGAGCCCTGGTTCAGTCCCAAGGATGGGTGACATTGTGGATGTGACTTAAGAACTGTAACATCATGAGTGCAGACTGCTATTTGCCACCCTACGCAGGCTGGCATGGGGACCTGACTCATTGATGGACTTTGGCTTCGACCTTGATCACAGTTTATACCTTTCTTTTAGCAAGCAAGCCCACTCTTTCTTTTTTGGGGGAAAAAAAGGGGAGTTGGGCAGCCAGTTGACTTTGGACCCCCAGAGGTTTCTTTTTACATACGTTGAAGTTTTTGGTTTCTCTCCTTCATTGAAATATGGCTTTCTTTCTATCATTTCTTTGTTTTCGTTTCCCTGTTTTTATATCATTCTAAAATAAAGAATTGACAAAACTTACTGGTAAATATGTTATGATTACATGATTTTGGAGCCCATCCAGATGCCGTGCTTGCCTGGCAGTCTATGAGAGCTTCATACATAGCTTCAGCAACATTAACTGGACAAAGAGACTTGCAGTCTGATTTGTTTAGTTCTGCCTGGAAGCCAGACTTCTCTGCAGAATTAACTATAATAACAATAATGCCCATGACTCCATTCATTCTGATGCATGCAGGCGCACAGAAGCATTTAGTTGGAACCTAGAGTTTATCATTTCGTAAGTCATCTTTAGCCTTAACTTAATATGTGAGTAACAGACTGAGAATGTTGTCTGTCAACTGTCAGACAACACAGTTTTATGGCTCTGTGTCTACAGTCAGTAGCTCACTTTTTTAATTTGAGAATTCATCTAAATCGCAAGGCATTTCACCGTCACGCCTGAGGTTTCCGCCAATCCCTTGTGCCTCCTGAGCTTGGCATTACTTGGGTATTTACAAATACCAGCCCCGATTAAAGCCTGAAATCAGTGACAAGGTCTCTGTAAAACACTGAGTGATTCTCACTTCCTTCATCACAGGCCATCTCAGGCTCCCGGGAGCTCAGCCACCTTGGCTCCTGAATGCCAGAGCAGCTGTAGACAATCACAATGGACAGCATAGATCTGTGCTAAATGATTGAGCTTCAACTCAAGAACAGTCCAATGTTGAATCATACCTGAGCATAGTCACTTATTGGGGGGATGGGTCACTACTGTTGTCCAGGAATTGGTCTAATATTGTTTAAGCACCACCAAAAGAAAAGCAACCTGACTTAAAGAGTTTGCTTCCAATCTTTGTTTCATACACCTTAACCTAACATTACCAATAATCATACTATTTTATCCAATAGTTAATGTACAGCTGAAGCAGCTATTACACTCTGTTTACAGGGTGCAGCCACCTAGAGTTATTTAAATTAAATTTAGGCCAACGATGCAGGTAATTACGCTGCCAAGTTTTAAAAATAGAACCAAATAATAAAGACACATCATAAACTAAATGTGCAAAGAATAGTTTAGTCCCAGGTGAGAAGGACTGAAAAAATAACGAATCCATTTTAGGCAGCATTGAATGAAGCCTTTGAATAGTAAAAAAAGACTTTCATCTAGGAATGAGTCATGCATGATACACCAGAAATGTAATTTTACGGAAGAAAATTCTTTTGTTGACTGTATCTGGGAGAGATTTTAAAGCATTCAAAATCCCAATAATCAGTATTGGTCTAAGCTAACATATACCAGGATTGTTCTGACAACGAAAGGTTATAACTCCTAGGATTTCATGATTTCTATGTCTTTATGGTCTGTTTTTGGATAAACCCCCACCCTTACTCACCTTCAGCCAATCACTGGGCTTGACTTCAGCCTATCTGACTGATCAGAGGGGACCGGTGGAGGCTGGGGATGAGTGAATATTTTGGAGTTAAAATGAGGCAAAAGAAGCAGTATACGCTGGGAAAAAGGGAAGGACCTAGGTAGCTGGTGGATGAGGCCTACTTTCTAACTGGATGAGGCCTACTTTCTAGGCTAAACGGCTAAAGAAGGACAATCTATAAAGATGAGAAGGTTTTCGTTCTGGATTAATGGAATTGTTAGTTAGTTCAATCAGTTGAATTGCTGGTGCCATTGAATCGTTCGGATTTTTGCCCTTTCACTCCCTCAGTCGGATCCTAACACTGATGGGAATCCATGTCAGAATCAGACTCAGAACAACTTTATTGATCCCGGAGGAAATTGCTCATGTGAGATCAGCCCAGTCTGTCTGTTCATTTTTATGTTCTTCCCCTTTCATTTTGGCTTTCTCTAAAAATTAAAGATCTTAATCTTTGTCATCCTTGATGCAAGGCTCATTCAAATTGCACGTGGATGCAGTATCGAAGGTGTGCTTCCTATAGCTACACAACCAAACTACGACAAGTCCTTACCACTTAAGACAGTGAGATATTGATACATACCTTTGTATACAGTAGGTTATACCACTGTAATGCTCTGCTATCTGGAAGCACACACCGCACATCAAATACCTTGCAGTGAATTTAAAATGCAGCAATGTCACCAGAAGCAAGAAGTTTGAACACATAACCCCTGCTCTTAGTTTCCTGCATTGGCTTTCTGTTAGGTTCAGGACAGATTTCAGAGTTCTCTTACTTACATATAAGGTACTAAAAGGTCTAGCACCTGTCTACCGAACAGAATTATTTCACGTTTACTTCAAGCTACATTCTCCATTCAAATCACACAATGCAGGTTTCCTTGCCATTCCACATATAAATAAAGTGACAATAGGTGGTAAAACATTCTGCTACAGGGCCCCTATATTGTGGAACGGTTTGCCAGCCTGTATTCGGGATGACGAATCACTCTCAGTTTTTAAGTCTCGACCGAAGACATAAGAACATAAGAAGTATATGTATAGTTGGGCTCACCTCGAAGCACGGCTTAGGCTCTGGAACCAAACTCCTGGCCGATTGTAATCCGAGCGGTGATTTGTTATTGGACTTCTGTGCTAGCCACAGTTTGTCCATAACGAACACCATGTTCGAACATAAGGGTGTTCATAAGTGCACATGGCACCAGATTGACCCAAGGTCGCAGTTCATTGGATCTGCATCCATATGTTTTGGACACTCGAGTGAAGAGAGGAGCTGAGCTGTCAACTGACCACCACCTGGTGGTGAGCTGGATCCAATGGCAGGGGAAGATGTATGTTGATGTATGTTGATGCTTCCTTGTCCCACTCTCTCCAGAGTGGGGAAGCAATTAAAAAGGCCAATAGGATGTTGGGGTATATCTCTAGGTGTGTGGAGTTTAAGTCAAGGGAGGTA
>JAODKM010000020.1:2606002-2618113 GCA_026780845.1 Petrocephalus sullivani | reverse complement strand
TAAATTCTCCCCAAGCGAGCTTGATGGGCCGAATGGCCTCCTCTCGTTTGTATAGTTCTTATGTTCTTATGTTCTTAAGATGCCGGACAGAGCAGGTAGACCCAAACGCATAGTGAGGGTGTGCTGGGAACATCTGGCGGAGGCCCCAGTCCAGGAGATCTTCAACTCACACCTCCAGCAGAACTTTTCTTCTCTCCCGAATGAGTCAGGGGAAATAGGCTATGGGCTATGGGCTATGTTCCGGGACTCCATTGCTGAGACAGAGGTCCGGAGCTGCGGCTGGAAGGTTGTTGGTGCCAGTCGCAGCAGCAGCCCCTGAACTCAGTGGTGGACACCAGCGGTAAAAGGAGCTGTCAAGCTGAAGAAGGAGGCCTTCAGGGCTTGGTTATTCTGGAAGCAGCAGACAGGTACCGGCAGGTCAAGCGAGAAGCGGCTCTGGTAGAGCAAAAACTCAAGTGTGGGAGGAGTTTGGTGAGGCTATGGAGAAGGACATTCGGTTGGCCTAAAGAAGATTCTGGCAAACCATCAGGCAGCTCAGGAAGGAGCTCAGCACCAGGATACTGGAGGGTTCATGGGAGTTTGCCGAACCACTCTACATGTGCTTTGTGGACTTTAAAAAGGCATACAACCGCGTCCCTCGGGGGGTCCAGGAGTATGGGGTACGGGCCGTTGTTGCAGGCCATCAGATCCTTGTACAAATGGAGTGAGAGCTTACTGTAGTTCACATTGCCAAAAGTAAGTCAGACTCGTTCCCAGTGGGTGTTGGACTCCGCTAGGGCTGCGCTATGTCACCGATTCTGTTCATGATTTTCATGGACAGAATTTCTACAGTAGGTGCAGCAAGGGGTGGTCCAGTTTGGGCCCCTCAGGATTTCATCTTTGCTTTTTGCAGATGATGTGGTTTCACTGGCATCATCGAGCTGTGACCTGCAGCATGCACTGGGTGGTTTGCAGCTTAGTGTGAGGCGGCGGGGATGAGGAGCCGCACCTCGAAATCTGAGGCTATGGTTCTCGACCGGAAAAAGGTAGACTGCCCTCTCTGGGTGGGGAATGAGTTTCTGCCTCAAGCGGAGGAGTTTAACTATCTCATAGGTCTTGTTCACGAGTGAGGGAAAAAGGGAATGTGAGATTGACAGATGGATTGGGGCAGCAACGACAATAATGCGGACGCTGTACCGGTCTGTTTTGGTGAAGAGGGAGCTGAGCCAGAAGGCAAAGCTCTCAATTTACCAGTCGATCTACGTTCCTGCTATAAACTTTTATGTTATAAACTTTGGGTACTTACTGAAAGAATGAGGTCGCGGATACAAGCGGTTGAAATGAGTTTCCTCCGCAGGATGGCTGGGCTCCAACCTTAGAGAGCTCAGACATCTGGGAGGGGCTCAAAGTATAGCTGTTGCTCCTCTGCATTGAAAGGAGCCAGTTGAGGTGGTTTGGGCATCTATCTCGGATGCCTCCTGGATGACTTCCTGGGGAGGTGTTCCAGGCATGTCCAAATGGGAGGAGGCCATGGGGAAAACCCAGGACACGCTGAAGAGCCATTATATCTCCTGGTTGGCCTGGGAATGCCTTGGTATTTCCCCAGTGGAGCTGGAGGAAGTGGCTGGTGAGAGGGAGGTCTGGGCACCCCCGCGACCAGACCCCAGGTAAGCGGCAGAAAATGGATGGATGGATGGATGGATGGCAACTTAGCACATAACACACCTGCATGGCGGCTGGTGCTGCTATACATGCAGCTTTTATCTACTATGCTTGTCCATTAATGTGTCTATGCAAGTTCTGACCACCCATGCTCTCTGCCTTCCCACATGTCTGGATGGTGCCCAGGAAGGGTGATATTGTGGATGTGACTTATGAACTATAACATCGTGGGTTACACAGGCCAGCATGGAGAACTAACTTACTGATGGACTTTGGCTTTGACCTTGATCACAGTCTGCTTTTAGCAAGCAAGCGCACTCTTTCTTTTTTAGTAATGTTAGCATTCCCAGCGGGGTTGGGCAGCCAGTTGACCTTGGACCCCCAAAATTTTTTGTTCTTCTCATCCATTGTCATCTGCCTTTCTTTCTTTCATTTCTTTGTCTTCCCTTTTCCCTGTTTTGTATCATTCTGTCTTAATGAGGTTGTAATGTATCACAAGACACCCATACAAAGTGCCTTGGGGTGAATCTGTTGGGAAATGTGCTATATAAAAATGAATTGATCTGAATTGAATAAAGATACTTTATTGGAAAATACTTTTTGGATGTTTTACGCTTTTATTTTTCTTACATTTCATTTAGACCTATTGCCACACAGCCAAGAAGTGGCAGATCATGTAAAGTAACAGAGCGAGGTCACCAGGTGCTGAGTAAAAGTCCCCAGCGCTCCATAACTGCAGCACAAAAACTGTGCTCCGGGAGCTTCATGCAATGGACTTCCATAGCCGAGCAGCTGCATGCAAGCCTCACATCACCAAACAAAATACCAAGTGTCAGATGGAGTGGTGTAAAGCACGCTACCACTGGAGCAGCTGAAACATGTTCTGTGGAGAGATGAATAACGCTTCTCTGTCTGGCAGTCTGATGGATGAGTATCTGTTTGGGAGAATATTACCTACCTGACTGCACAGTGCCAAATGTAAAGTTTGGTGGAGGAGGGATAATGGCATAGGTAGTTTTTCAAGGGTTGGGCTAGGACCCTTAGTTCCAGTGAAGGGAGCTCTAAATGTTTCAGCATAAGACATTTTGGACAATTGAGTCGTGCCTCTTTTGCTTATATTAATGACTTTAGCAGAACCAGAAATCAAGTTTCCTTCCATGTCATAACTGCAAATATATAGAATCAATACCATGTCACAAAAAATGACAATATTTTCTGCTTTGGACCCACGGAGCCTATTGTTGTACATTGGTCTGAGATGTGTGACTGGGGTGAGGTGTGTGACATACCAACCTCAAACCATTGTGCTATAGGATCCATGTATTCACTTTGCAATTTGCACCTAAGATACTTTGCAGAGAGAGAGAGTTTCTCATTTTCTTGTGTGTGTTTCTATATTTATCTATATGGAGTATGCATTATTTCTGGCAGGTATGCTTCTAAAAGACATTTTGCTGCTCTGTTCAGTGACAATAAAGATCCTTCTGCTTATTATTCTTATTCTACTTGAAGTGATGTTGCAGGTTGGCTTGCCATCTTCTCCTGGGGCATGTCCTTAGTGTGTTAATAGAATTACCTGCCTAGTCACGTTTTGCTTTATGCTAATTTAACTTTATGCTCCCTAATAAAAATGTCATACAAACAATTCAAATAGCAGGTTTTTTATTAGCACCCCAGTGTAAATGAATGATATGTGAGATTTTTAGTACTCTATGCCTCGAAATCTGTAAAACACAAAAATATTCCAGTCCACACCATACAACATTGGATTCTTACAACATCTTGACATAAGATTGCAATATAACAACTCAGGTGTGCCTTACTCTATCCTCCACGGATGCCTATAATATCAAATCATTTTAGAATATCTTATCTTATGTGGTCCTCTGATATTGTTTGCATTGAAAATGAAAATGTAATTAACCTCAATACTTTATGCTTACATGCCATTCTAAAATCATAAAATGCAAATAACGATAGACCATAAACAAAACAGAATGGCCAGTTTTATCTGCAGTTTAGCTAGGATTGATCCATGTGCCTTTCTCTACGATTTTTTTGCATAAGTTAGAGTTGTTGTATCGCTACATTGTTGTTACCTTACATGTTGTTATGGCTGTATCCCAGTCTTAAGCAGCAAAATATAATCACAATATAATGATTTATATTTCTTTAACTGTGAGCAATAGCTTATGAAAGTCAATCTTACCTCAGTCTGTGAATAATGCTGACCCAAGTCTCCCGAGATGTCTCCTTTGGCTAAATGCAAATAAGTTCAATATTAATGTTCTGTAGCTATAGTTTCTTTACCCACTGTACATAAAAAAGCTATTATTATATAAGGCATATACTTGCCTGTATGGTTAAACAACTTGACATCTCTTTTCTTAGATTCAGGGAACAGATGGTTGTGATTGTAACAGTTGAGTAGACGCATTCATTTGGCTCCTTTGCTTCCTTCGCTGAGCTGTCCATCATCGCAGTGTGGAGCCTCAGACTCAACAACACAATAATGCAGCCTAGCCGGAATCCTTCTTAATGCAAACTCCCCCAAAGCGTCTGGCACGATGAGCAAATGGACGCGTTCAAGGTCACAGACACCTGCGTGGAAGTGGTCCTGATGTAGCAGGAAAACGCTAAGCTAACTCAGCTTGACATGAGACATGAGGTCATACAGATTTATGCTTGGAGGACCACAAGGAATGCCCGCCTCACCCACCCATCACGGACGCAGCTCATGGCTGTAAAGAGGAATCCAGTAGCCAAGCATCTGAATTACTGACAGAGGTACAAGGGGTTAAAGGTTCATAGAAATGGGTAAGGAACTTATAAACCTACATAACTTCTGAGTTTTCTCTGGTTCTGACTATACCAGGGATTTGGAATTCAGTTTCAATCATGCCATAAGGTAATAGGACAAGAATGTTATAAAAAATGCAGGATCTCAGTTTAAAGGTAGTTATCTCAGTAATGAAAAGTTTGTCTGCTAGTTTGCAGAAAATAAGCAGCATAGTAATGTTTATACCGGACTTTACCCCTGCAAACTAAGCCCCTGTGTGGACCGCTCTGCCATCCTGCAGTCCCCTGTGTGTACTTTTTTTAAAAATGTTTCTTTCCACGGTACATATCGGTTAACATTATTGAGAATATATTTTTTTTCTCAAACTGAAATATTAAACCTTCAGTGAGTCGCAATTACACACATAATCACTAGATGGCTATACAGAGCTTCTCAAACACAGCACTTCAGCATTTGACCTCTTTGCTTTCATTACCTTTTGGTTGTGTCTACTTGTTTATGCAATATGAATATCCTATGAGACATTGAAGGAATTTTCCAGTAGCCATAGATAATTAATGATAAATTGATTTCCTCCTCCTAGTAAAATGACAGGCACCAGGTAACAGTAAAAAAAAGGATGCTTGAAATTTTAAATCACTGCGAGAGTTTGCATTAAGAAAAGGACCTGGGTTAAATAACATGTTTTGTTATAATTCTGTGTAAATAGTTAATAAACTTCAGATTCTTATTCCCAAGAACAAATCCTATCAAACCATGCTTTATTAACCCCTTCTACAAAACTTGTGGAAGCTTGTCAACTGACGCAGACCCAACCTCCCTATCAAACCCCAGATTCCACCTCCTCTTTGGGGAACCCTCAGGAGTCCAAACCAACTGAGAGATGATCTGTCAGCTAGGTCTTGGGTCAGTCTTAGTCCGTGTCCAGTGTGATGTGCCTGACATACATCCAAGGGTAGTCTACTGAAAACATCGTTAATAGGTATTCAGACAACCCGAACTAGTTTCTCATGATATGGTGGACTACTCAGCTGCTGGTCAAAGAAAATTGTTGACCCCTGCGATTCTGAGATCTCATTATTTCAGCCATTAACCCAAAGCTGCAAAACTTTAAAAGTTTTACCTGAGGACCTCAAATGAATACAGCTGCATTAAGTAATGCCACACTCCCCATTACCATACTTGCACATGGAAAACTCTGATAAACTCATTTAGGAGGGCAGCCTCTCATCTCTAGCATTGTCAGAATCTCTCTTCTGTCAGTCAAGAGCAAAGTTATGAAGAGACACCAGAAGAATAACTGGGACAGAACACACAGCTCTCTCTAACAAAATAGAAAGACAAAATGACAGATGTCTCTGGCATACCACACTCCAGCAAAGCACCCCTGTTCTACAAAACACTTTAGCATTGTCTTATAACACCTTACATATCCGTGCAGAAGTCTTCTCCCCTGCTCCGTGGCTGGAACGGAAACTCTAATGCTCCCCTTGAATCAGAGGTCATGGTATTGGAAACAGCCTTTCTGAAGAACTGAAAACTGGCACAGTATGTGATCTTCTGAAGCTGTGAAAATGACTCTACCTGCCTTTCATGGAAATTGAATAGCAACTGTATCCCAATAGAATCCAACATTTCACGCTCCAAATCTTACTCAGTTCGGATTTTCAAATGTTTTCTTTCATATTTTTTTTCCTTCTTCAAGGTTAATAGTACTTATTATAGTTTTTATAATGTATAACATTTTATAAAGTATTTACTAATGAACAAAGAGGTACGATATACCACACTGAAAGTTTTTACCATGCTATTCACCTTTTTTCTGTCAGGGGAAATCTATTACTAGATAAAAAATGACTAAATTCATGACTAAATTTATTTTCAGATTAAACCATTTCCCAAATGACAGACAAGAAAACCATTGTCCCCTAAAAAGTAGATGCTTTAATGTCAGACTGTATCAGGTACTCCAATACCAATCAGGTATTCGATCAGTTTTCATTTTGTTTTAGTCGGTCCATTAACTATCTTGTAAAAATAACTCAAAGCTCCAAGTGTGGCTTTTGTTGTAATTTTGAGGATCTAGCCTTAATTTCTTTATTAGTCCTTATAAGTTAACTATATTCAAGTTTATATATACAGTACTGTGCAAATGTCTTAGGTAGTCAAAGGAAATGTACTTATCTTGGTAGTATATATATATATATATATATATATATAAACAGTTTAACATCAAAATATATGCAGATTAAGAGAAACACAATAAACACTAACAAGAATTTCTTCTGTTGTTCTTCTACTCTTGTTGGATGACTAGATGGACACCGCTTCAGTTCCCAAACCTCTCAGAAGGAGCACCTCAGCCATTCCATGTAGTTGTTCATTTTTATCACAAGTTCACTTAATTAATTCATTTAAATAGTTTTATAAATACGTGAGATATTGATTAGCCGTATGAGGCTTGCTAATGGTAAAATCAAAAGAGAAACATGGGTGTACATGAACAGTTGCTGCAAATACCTGGGTGACATTAGGAGAGGCTTTGAAATGATTAAGCTGACACACTTTGACAGACCTGCGATGGACTGGCGCCCCATCCTGGGATGTTCCCCGCCTTGCACCCATAGCCTCTGGGATAGGCTCCGGACCCGCCATGACCCTGAATAGGACAAGTGGTTTCAGAAAATAGATGGAAGGATGGATGAAGTTTGACAGACATAACAACAAAATTTTGCACCAGTATGAAGACCACTTAAATATCATTTTCTAATTCTGCCTAAGAGTACAGTAAATAAACGTAAACTACATATAAACCATCTACGATAGCTGTAAACAATACACCATCGTTTTAATATGTTGAGATATAAAGCATGTCTCCTGAATATGTATGCTTCCCAGATGACTGTTTAGGCCAAGAAAATGTTCACTCACATGAAACAAACAACATCAACAGCACTTTTGTTAGGTGTCAAACAAAAGCAGGTATGGGCAGTAAAACAAAAGACATTGCATCTAGCTTGAAAAAGAAATAGACGTTTAAGTTTAAATGTTTGTTTGCTGAACTCACTGATATTTAAGTCAAACGCTGGCAATGACAGGAACAAATCCGTTCTTGAATGCAGTCTGGGATAGCTTTGAAGCTTGCCCTGTAAAGTTTGTTTTCAGGCTTTTGGAGAAACCCAATGACTGAGTGGTGATTGAACATTATTCAAAAGCTCAGGAAGAGCTCCACAAGCTTCAGCCCTATAGGCTTTTGTTTATGGGGGGTGGTTGCTGCAAGGGAATGAGGAGGGGTCCCAGGAGACCATGTCTCATTTACCAGCCCTGACAAGATTTATTAATCTTATTTTCTGTCATTTATCCTGCAAAAAGGAACACCGTACAGTGGAAAATCTCTGAGGATTAACTCCAATGGCCCATGTCATCATTTTTATCTCAAAGGTATCATAATGAAACTCTTTGGCATTGTGTCGCATCTTTTTCCAGGTAAGAGAAAATAAATGATTTCACAGGCTTAACCCCGTGACCCAAACGCTTCCCCCTCAGCGCCCACCACAGCTCACTGCCGCAACTCTGTAACTTGTTGTTGTGTTCAGATTTGTCTAGTTCTCCTGTTAGCAAAGCCTCTTTATCTAAGAGATGGATACATTTGTTAAAGTCGTCAACACACAGGAACGAAAGCTATTTTACTTTGCAGGTTACATCCCACATACACTTTGCAGGTTACATCCCACATACACTTTGTAGGTTACATCCCACATACATTTAAATTTAACAAAATAACTAACAGAAACGCCGGTGATGGAGGAAGTGCTTGAATTATTTACTTAAGCAAAAGTAGAAATAAACAAAAATGGGCAAAAATGTACTCTAGTATAAGTTGAAGTACCCAATTGGCCTTTCTACTTAAGTAAATGTAAGTGAGTACTACGATTATGACAATACTACAACCTTAAACTCAATACGAATACAGTACTCAGGAAAATAATCGGTACTCAATATCACGGGGAGACAAATAATTAAAAAGGATACACTTTTGTTTAAATGAAGATTAGAACAATAAAACAGTAACATCAATGACAACACAATTTTTAAGTTGTCTGACATTTTCGTTGCCTAATTATAACGTCTACTCTTGCCTGTAGTAGCGAATGAACACCATCCAATTTACAGCTTTTTAGATCAAGTAAATATTGGGCATAATTGAGTTCAGCCTATTGGTCTGGCGTTGTGGTGAAACAAAAGGAGTTTATTGCACCGAACGAAGCAAAATCTGGAGACAAACGGGGCTGTGAGGAAGACTGGAAACAAGGAAGAATGTAGGCAACAGGAAGGTTCCAGGTTAATGACCAGACACGGGCTGACGGGACAGACAGGTACTTATATAGAAGAAATAACGAGGGGTAACAAGCACCAGGCATGGCTCATCAGGGCCACGTTAGGGAGGGGACCGGGAGGGTCAGGTGTGCAGGACGTGACACCTGTTTTAGTGTGAAACTAGAGTCTTTGGAGGCTTTTAAGCAAACTTTAGAAAAGTTTTTAATTGGGTGGATAAAAATGTAAAGAGAAAGATCAACCCTTTGTGAACTATTCCCCAGTAGTAGAGAGCTGTAAAGAATATATGCATTAGTGGGACTTAATATTCTGGTGTGTTCGTTTCAAAATGGTACTCTGTAAACTTTCCTTTATTATATATTCCAGAAGTAAATAAGAAGCACAATATAATGGTCTCGGAACTAAGCATGCGACGTACACCTTGGAACTGAAAATGAAAAATACAAATTTTTGTTATTGGCAAGGTATTCCGTTATTAAGATTTTACATATAATATGAAGTTACTCCTTCCCTTCCCTAGCCTCTGATACTTCCTCACTTGCAATTCTTTTTTTTCTTTAGCAACTAGCATATTTTTTTACAAAGAACACAGGCATTTATACAAAATGCTGTCCTCTGCCCGGCCACATGAGTAGTATGAAGGAAAGTAGAAAGTAGTGTTCTATAAAATGTCCTGGAAAAGCTCAGGTATCAACACGCCAACCTGCACACGTACACCAGCACTTCCTTTACACGCCAACCTGCACACGTACACCAGCACTTCCCAACCCAGTCCTTGCGGACCCTCAGGCAGTCCATGTTTTTAATCCCTCCCAGCTCCCTGCCAGACATTCCATATTTTTGCCCTACTGGGAGCTGGGAGGGAGCAAAAACTTGGACTGTCTGCGAGGCCCAGAGGTTCGGATTGGGAAACACTGACATACACCAATTAAAATGGGTCACCAGCACAGAAAGGGGCTACCTGTAAAACAACATTCCACACAGGAGAGGAAAAGGCTCGTAATTCAAACGCCCACACTCGGGTCATAACAATTCATATTCTTTATCAACAGAAAGTCAAGTCAATTCAAGTGGACTTCATTGTCTTACCATCCATTCACAGGACACTGAAATACGGCGTGTCTTAACAAGGAGGGGGGGGGTGATGTTTTATAAGACCCATCCATTTTCCAGGCCCCCGTGTCAAAGTTGTGAATGAATGTATCGAGTATTAAATTCTTAGTTATGGTTTCTCAGCATTACTCTGTGAATTTACTCCGTATTTTTTATTAGATTTTTTTTGTTTTTATTTGACTCATATTCAGGGGCATTTTAATGCACAGGCAGAAGTCCAGGGGCCTCTGGCAAAAAAATGCCCCAGCTGACCTTGTTTAATAAAATTGTAACCCCCCCTCCCCCCAGGTCAACAACTACAAATGCATAGATAATCTGAAATCTCAAAAAGCCTAGGGGTCTAAATGAATCTTTTTATTAAATCTGGGTATGATTAACTGCTTCTAAAATGTGTTCCAGAACAAACTGCTACTACTATCTGTTAATGACATTAAAATTATATACATATATTATATTTTACAGTAAAGTAAAATCCATGGTTTTAATGAGCACATATGGAAACTAACGATGGTGATGTAGTGTTTTACCAATGCCTGTCATTGAATGGGTTGCAAAATGTCACTTAATTAATCATGTGCTGCAAACACACCTGAAAAAAATCTGTACGTTCATCCATCCATCCAAGCGTCTTGTAACCACACATCTTGTCATTATCATGGGGTAATCTTAAAATAGATTTATATAAAATACATATATATATATATGTTCGACATATGCTTTATCTGATGTATATTCATACCTCGGTAAACATGAACAACAAAAGACAAGTAAAGAGATTTTGCAGTACTGGTGATAATTTGTTATTTTTTAATGTTCTTGTTGCCAAGCTTTATATTGAATGTTTCAAAGAAATTTAACAGTTTTTGTTAGTAAAATGAATATATTAAGTGACTGTGATATTTCAGTCTTGCCTTGTGGATCACTGCCCTGATCGAGCAGCCTGTGTTTTTTAATTTATGCCAACAAGTTACAAGCTGTTATTGTCAGATGTGTTAGGGGGAGCAGAGGGAATGTCTTGTGCTGTAGTTGTAGGTGGAGAAACATATGCAGCAGTGTAGCGCTGAACAAGACACTGCAAGACAAGACTGCAATACAAATATTAAACAAATACAATGAACAATAAGCAGTGAATGCTGGGGATGAGGATGTCGTGCAAATGCTGGGGATGAGGATGACGTGCAAATGCTGGGGATGAGGATGACGTGCAAATGCTGGGGATGAGGATGACGTGCAAATGCTGGAAAAGTGCAGGAAATACGGGACATACTTTCTGATGACACGGAACTGTGCAATGCAATCGTTACGAGATAGACATGGAAAGGTCAGTGGTTGTTTAGCAACCTGATGGCAAGATCCCCTTTCAGTGGTGAGTAAGCAGACATATGCCTACTGTGATTATACTGATTAAAGCTCTACTTTTAACTGACATTTTGTCACTGATTCCCTATGGAAATAGGTAGAAAAAACACATGCATGCTGACATGCATCAGAGCAGTGAGAAGAGACACCAGAAGAACAACTAAATTTTGGTTTAGCCTGAGGATCTACATGTTTCCTTGGTCGTTAAGTTACGACTCAAATTTTAAAAAGTTTTGAACCAAATTTAATTCACAAAAAATGTGCAGTAGTAGTCTTTCAGCATCACTTAAAAGCGTCTTAAAGTTAAAAAGTTAAATCTTGAAAGTTCAAGACACTGCCATTGCTGCATGTTTAGGTTCAGGATTCTTAGAAGGAGACACTAAACCTTGCGAGGTCCAGGGCCTGTCACAGTGTCATGTTGCCTCACTGTAGCAGTGTTTCCCAATCCAGTCCTTGGGACCAGATGCTCCCTCTTAGTTTTATTTAATACACATATAAGGGTTATGATATGACCAAAATCTCCCCGCGAGACAATTCACATTTTTGCTCTACAAAAGCATGGACTGTCTGCAGGTTCCCAAGGACCAGATTGGGAAACACTGCCCTATAACATCGACTCGTCTTGTCAGGGTAGCGATTCTAACGAAAACATGGACAGAGGGGACACAGGACCCTGATCTCCTCAACTGCTCGTGGTACACAAGAGAGCTCTCGAGTTTGACCTAAAGAAATCCTCCATCCATCCATCCATCCATCCCTCCATCTACTACCGCTGTTCCGGGTCGTGTCGCGGGGGCAGCAGCCTAAGCAGGGAAGCCCAGACCTCCCTCTCCCCGGCCACTTCGTCCAGCTCTTCTGGGGGG
>JAODKM010000020.1:2581932-2594716 GCA_026780845.1 Petrocephalus sullivani | reverse complement strand
CTCATCTGGCTCTTCTCGATGCGGAGGAGCAGCGGCTCTACTCTGAGCTCCCCCCGAATGACCGAGCTTCTCACCCTCCACAGAGGGGAGCCTGGAGCCTATCCCAGACTGCACAGGGCAAAAAGAAATCCTCTGAACCACAATTCTTTGATTTAGGAGGGTAATGCATGCAGTGAGAAGAGGTCCCACAAACACACACATACAGAAGTTGAAAGAGTGACGAAACAGCACCCCCAGTCTGGGCACCATGCCACTGGTTTTACTTGTTTAACAGTTATGAACTGTAAACATTTAACAAATCCACCAACTTCACAAATCTCTTTTGCATGCTGTATTATATAAGAAATAGAGCAATAAAGTTTTTCTGATTCTGATTCTGGGAGTAATTAATTCAGTGGGTTAAGCCTCTGTGCCTGTGTTTGGAAGATGGCTGGTTCAGGCCCGGCCTCGACATGTGCGGGCCTTTGAACCCCAGCTCTCTGGGTGCTGCTATGGACGGCTGCCCTTGACTGCTAAGCTTGCTGTTACCTGTGGAGAGCAAGATGGTCGGAGAACAAAAACCCATCAAGTGATCAATAAAGTACAGTCATTTTAATAATATTTATATCTAATATCTGTGGTATCTAATATCTAAAAACCCAATTTATTGCAATTACTCGTGTGAAATCCCAATAGTAGTTTTAAACATCATATGGTTACCTTGTACATTAGAAGTTAAATGAAGTTCAAATGATTTACTTTGATGCTGCAATATTTTTAAGCTCCGCCTCTATATGTTTATCTTTGCAAACAGTGCAAATTGTAATACTATATAGAGCTGTAATATCTTCCAGTGAACAGGCGCAGTTTGCACATTGCTGGACAGCAGGTGTCGATAATGATGATAGTAATCCACCCATCTTCTAATCGCTTATCCTGGTGAGGGCCACAGAGGGGAGCCTGGAGCCTATCCCAGACTGCACAGGGCAAGCATCTCGGGGATACCTTGGACAGCATGCCAGGCCATCACAGGACACATACACAGTTTACAGGCAGTTTAGAGACACCAATTACACTAACTGTGGGGATTCAAATCCCCAACCCTGGTGGTGTAAGAACATGCAATTTGCGATAATAATAACAATAGTAATAAACAATACTACTAATGATAATAATAATTAAAAAATTATAAATAATAGTGTAGGCGTACAATACAACAACAATAATAAAATTATTATTATTGTTGTTATTATTAATAGTATAGCTTTAATGAAAACAGGGAATACAGGATAATAATAATAATAATAATCATCACCGGGACAAAAGCGCTAAAGAAGCTAACGCTGCTTGGAGCCCGAGTAACGTGGAGTGTGAGCTAGGCGATGAGGACAGGACGGGACCGCCCGCCCAGGATCTGCGCCCTTCCCATCGGCACGGTGGCGGTACTGCGATAGATCCGAGCCGCACGCCGGCCAGGACGCGTGAAGGAGCGACAGCCGCGCCGCGCGTTATTACGGGACGGGAGTGCGGTGCCAAAGCGGCCCAAATGTGGCAGAGGGATGCTACAGATCCGTTTATCAGAAGCAATGCAAGAAAATGCTCACGTGAATGGGACCTGAACCTGCGAGATATCATCAGTTATCTTAAGGGAATACAAATTCCCACGGTGATCTTCGGACACCGGCTGCCGAAAGCGCCCGTGTTTCTTTTTTTTTATTAACTGCTTCCTTTGCAAAGTACTTTCAAATGAATTAGTTCGAGACTAGAATGAAACATTTTTTTTTCGTGGTAGTTTGAAAGCTGCGTGACAACAGCGAAGCCGAACCGCGTGGGGGTGTTTTCCCATACCAGCCGGTGCGTATACCTCGGCTACTTCCTGCTGTTTTTGTTGAAGAGTTACTGCATGTAAGAGAGAACTGGAGTTTATGTTTAAACGTAGGTGTTCGGAAGTTTGTCATTCCTACTTTGTTCACAGTCTTAATTTTTTTTACCGAATATTTTCATTTCATTTTTGATTTTTTTTTATATATATTGATCAAAATGTATTTTAAAGTTTTGTATTTAAATAGATGTGTGTATGCATTTATTATTTTTAACATTGTGTATCTTTATACTCTATTAGTTTTTAATGACTAAAAATCAAATAAAACGTGACCTAAACTTATACAACCGAAGAAAGCTGATGTACATGATCACTCATTGCTGATTCTGTGTACGTGTTACTTCTGACAGCTTCTCATCTGGTGATGCACTTCTGAGTCAATTTTTCAGTGTTTTTTGAAATCACTGCTAATCCCTCCTAATTTTCCCTGCACCTCAGATAGAGTGAAACATCCTGAGGTGAACTGGCGAAGCACCAGAGTTGAAATCAGGACATGCTGTCACTGTCATTGTGAGTACATCTCACTCCGACCGCAGAAAGGAAAGGAATCTGTCCAAAGTTTTAAACCTAACATTTACATATAACTGTCAGATAGGGGGACCTCTGTAGTAATTAAAATATATTATGTTTCGTCTGGCTAAAAAATCAGTGAGAAGATTTAGAAATGATTACAAATCGTTCTAATTGGCGTTAACTGTTATTTCCAAGGACTCTTCTGGAAAGAAATTTAGAGGTACAGTTAACTATAGAATGAAACATATCAAGTCATGGCTGAGGCAGAGAAATGGCCGGGCTCTTTATAATTAGATGTATAGCATTGTGTTGTCACAGCTCCAGGATAATGAGCTGGGCTCCTACACAAGCGGCCTGAAGATGCATCCTCTTCTGAGCTTGGTGGCAGCTGCTGGTCGGGCAGTATCGATTATGATCGATGATGGCACAGGCCAGACACCCGTGCTTGTCGTTCCGGGAAGTGTGCTCCTCGCATGTTGTTTTTCTGGACCGCCACCATCTGCTCTGGATATACCCACTATCGGCGTGCCGAAGGGAAGCGCTCGCGGAACAGCCGCGCTGGGCCGACCGCACCTGTGTGGACAGGACGTGTACTCGCTGTGCTGTCAGCATCTGCTGGGTGGAGAACTTCCAGCTTCTCAATAAATCACCAGTGCCAGTGGAACGGCGTCTGATTCCTCTGTCCGTCTTTCTCAGCTGAGCCCCCATGGGGGATCAGGCTCCTCAAATTAAACTGAAGCTGACAGGGACCCCTCTCGCTGGGTCCTGTAGGTGTGGTGTATATTTATTATGCGGATTAAGTGTGAGATTTCTCAGTCTGGGGTTTTATATTTCTTAGGGAATAGACTCCCCTTTCTTTCAGTTCAGAGTACATGAAGGCTCTGTTTAAATACTGCAGTGAATGGACCAGTAAGTACCGCACAACGTGGCCGAGCACTGGGTTGCGAGGAGTCAAGGTTTTTATCAAATAGAAGCACAACTCTCATCTTCCTGCCCCTTATTTACCCGCTGTCTTACAGATAAGGGATTCACAGCTGTTCAACGGTCTGAAATGTCATTTTAAGGACTCTAGAAGGAATTACATGTTGATGAAGATCATCTGCTCGGGTAAGCGATGCTACATCCTGTTTCGCGGTTGGTTATTTATCTGTTTGGGTTTTTTGCTTCTAATCACCAAGTGATGTATCCAGCAAAAGTGAATGAGGGACTAGGATAGCTTTTGGGAGAAGAAGGGTTTGCACAAAGATGCCCCGGTCGAGAAGGTCCGTTAGCTCAAGCCGAATTCTTATGAATTTCTCAAACTTTTCATGCTAAGCTACCTCTTTCAGATAATTTGTCACAATAAAACGGTATAGTGTAAATCCATTACATTTCATCTTCCCATTGTGATATTTTCATGTTCTGATAAGCTTGATTTTCAGATCTGTGAAAAAAATTTGTTTGAACTAAACGACAAGCCTGATTTTATCTTTCATATCTTTGAAAAGGCACCTCTACTTGGATTTAATAAATGAAAGAACGGCCCTGTTAGAGGAGTCTCAGGTAGCAGCATTCGGCCCCTATAAAGATTTTTTTTCCCTTTTTTAAAAAGTTTTTCAAATAAAACCCTGCTGTATATCTGATGTATAATACATCACTCACCTGCCTCATGCTCAAAATATCATTCTTGATTCAGGCCGCAGCCGCTTTTGCATTAATGGTCCATTCCGGGATTTGTCACCAAAGCAGGCGGGCTGCAATGATGGGACTGCACAGTGAATGGCAAACGCTCCCCAGCGCACTCTTTCCAGTTTGACAGAGGCAGGATGTGTTCATGAGGGGGTCATGATATCCTCTTACTATTCTAGCTTAGGGGTGTGAGGATCTGAGGGGCGTTTGCATGCTGTCAGCCTCTCCTGAGCATTATCTGACCCAAGATCCCAGCATCCAAAAAAAAGCTGAACAAGTTTTTGGAGCAGATGTACCTGTTTTTTAGCATTGGTAGGTCAGATAGGAGTAGGAGGTAGAGATGCAAATATTGTGACTTCTCTGGGGTTTCGATGCTGTAGATGGCTAATTGCTGTATTGCTATTTCTGCTGTGAATTGGAGGCAGACTGGTGGCGATGTACGTTTGGTATCGGATAATTAATTGTGGCGTAGAAAGGGACATGGGTGTAAGGGCTGCTGTTGCCATTTGTATGGATGTTTGGCACAGGCAAATATGAGGAGAAGGACTGCAGTAAGAAGTCTTCAGAGAACCATCAAGGTGGTTATTTTTTAAAGAGATGCAACTTGTGCTCACTCCTTAGCTTCCATAACCATGTACACCAAAGGTCAGACCACTCACCCTCAGAGCACCGTGAGAAGACTCTCAGAAAGCACCCAAAAGCTGGGCCAGCTTGTTAGGCAAGTTCACACACACCTGTCACCTACAAGGGCATTTTCATAAGAACGGATAAGACAATGCTCTGCTCATATTCCTCAGTAAAGGCTGAGCTTTGTCCAGGGTTTTAGCAAACCAAGCAATTTAGCATCAAGAAACTGTGCCTTGGAGTACTTTTCACCGGTCTCGCGATGAAAAAAGAAAATAGTTTAATCTACCTGTTCCAGCACATTTTCCATAATCTCCCAACCCTGGCACATGGGGTGAATCTCACTATGTGTATCGTACGGACTCGTGTACCCGTTTTACGTCATCTTCCAGTGCCAATGGTCAGCAAGACCAGTTCCAGTACTAAGATCACAAGAACAGACAACGGTAAAAAATCCCAGAACGTTGTTATTGCTCCACCCCAAATATGAAGGATGCATCCCCATCAAACGAGACCAGTCCCATCACTCACTGCGCACCAAGTTCATTCTCGGGAGGCAAGTTAACGAGAACGCTCTTGCCAAGACCACAAGTATGGTCTTTGTCTTCTTAGTATTGAGAGTCCTTAGTATTTTGAGTCCTCTTGCCTATTCCAACATAAATTAAATACACACTTTACCGTACTTTAACATAGTCTATGAAATGTTTTAATGGCATCTTTTTTCTCAGGCCACAGATGTCACCCTGACTAATAAGGGGAAAGGTAGATCTCAAATGGCAGCTGGAACCCATGTATCTGAATTCAGTCTATTATAATTTAATACTTTGCACTCTTCAGAATATAATGGAAGTGTTAGATAGGTAAAATACATGCTTACTATGTTGATACAATGTGTACATAGACACTTACATTTACCTTAACACCTA
This sequence comes from Petrocephalus sullivani, assembly GCA_026780845.1. Taxonomy (NCBI): domain Eukaryota; kingdom Metazoa; phylum Chordata; class Actinopteri; order Osteoglossiformes; family Mormyridae; genus Petrocephalus; species Petrocephalus sullivani. Next base: position 2,589,124 of record JAODKM010000020.1, on the reverse strand, counting down.
TCTCTCAATGTCATGGTTGTGAATCTCTGAGTGATGTGACCCCCAGGGCGTGGAACTCCAAAGCTGCGATCTGATTATCTGTCAGTATAACCTCCAGGGCAGAGCCTTGTGTTCCTGCGTAAAGCTGGACAATGGATTCGCTTTTACTGATAGAGAAAAATAGTGTACTTCGTCTTCCAGACATGTGGGTTGGGCCATTAAAGGCACAGTACATAAGAGATACCTTTTTAGTAGTTAGGTGAACCAAGGCTACACAGAGCAGAAAAGGTCACTGGACAAACTGTTCTAGGGTGTGTGTGTTTATGTGCTGTTGTTTTCTCTTGTAATTTATTTCAGCGCCTGCAATGGTGAGGATACAACAAAATGCCTATGTCAATAGTAAATGAAATGACAAATGTCCTTTTTAATTATTAAAATGAAATTTTAATTCATGAACAAATTTCTTAGCAATTGTTTTTATCAACATGACTGCATGAGGGCAGGAGGGTAGTTGTGTATTTTATACCCGGAAAATTCATGGCTTCATTTGCCTTTTGAACATTAAAATGCTTATATTTAATAATTTTCAACTTATTTAAAAATGCAGTTTGGGGAAATTTGTTTCTATCTTGATAGTGTAGCTGTCTATCGTATATACAGTACTGTGCAAAAGTCTTAGGCAGTCAAAGAAAATTATGTTTAAATTTTCTTCATGTTGGTGTAAAACTATGATTTTTTTCTGCCAAAGTAGAGCTTAACCATCGCAAAGCCTCTCCTAAAGTCACCCCGGTATTTCCATCAACCATCCAATATACCCATGTTTTTTTTTCTTTTACTTGACCACTGGTACTTAGAGTAATCAATACCTCATTGAGTTATTAACTAATTAATTTAATTAATGAAGTGGGCCGTGGTGAACTTTAATGAATGCATGGAATGGCTGAGGTGCAGCCGAGGAGAAGTTTGGGAACTGATGCGGTGTTCATCTAGCCATCCAGCAAGATGTCAGTGACTTCTGGGAGAGCAGAAGACACTCCTGTTTATTGTGTTACTCTTAATTTGCATATGCTCTAACGTTAAATAGTGTTTGTGTTTGGAACAAATATACACTTACTACTCAGATAAGTAGCTTTAAACAGATCCTTTGACAGTCAAAGACTTACAGTACTGTGCATCACACTGTATTACAAGTTAGAGATGCACAGCGATTCATCATACAACTGACATTCCACTAACGCGTCTTACACTAAGTGATGCACTCCGCTTACAGACATCTGCTGATCAATGCACGTTATTTACTGTGCATCTCAGACGTAAATGCAGTCAGACGTGCTTCGATGAGGCTGTAAACGCAAACTCAAGACTCTACATGCAGATTTGAGAATCTTCTGCATGCATCTAGATTATTCTTGATGGGTTTGTCAGTATTGATGGCATCTGTGATTCTGAAGGTGCTAATTATTGCCCATGGATACTGATGAACTAAATACATAGATTTTTTTCCCAAATGAATAATTATTAGGTGGGTTGGTTTTAGTTACATAAAAACAATCAGATTCTTCCCGCATGTCACTTCCTGTTCCCAGCCGCAGCTGCACCTAAAGGTCAGCAGTACAAACAGTCTGCTACCATCTCTCTGGTACCCGAGGCTGAGGCCCTGGTCACATGGCTCCGTCTCACCCATCACATTCTCCCCGGTAGATTTCATTTCCTCTGCTGAATAAGATTGCAGCCAAGACTGAAGTGGCTGGAGCTCAGTCAGCAGGTCAGATGGGGAGACATAGCTAGAGGGTTATGGAGGCAGTCTTAAACAGATTAATCCGCCTTGCACTGCTACACAGCCCCTGTATATGCTGGGGAGATTGGCCCTCGTATTGCTTTTTCTGACCTATAAAACAAAGTCTCACTAATTCTCTTAAGGTACGTTTTGTGTTGGAAGAATCATTACAGTAATTCATCAGGCTTTTTTTCTGTTTAGGGGATGGATAAATATGTTTCAAAGCTTATTTTTAGGATGCAAGAATTGCTTTAAGCCATTCCCAAACTTGCATATTGTTACATTTTAAGATGTATTTTTTTCTTTCTGTGCGTTCCAAGGAGGTCTGGCAGTAAAGATAACAGCGTCGTTCTCCAGCACAATACTGATTTCAGTCTGAGGTGTGATGATATCTACCAGTTGCCCAGAAGTGGAACATGATTATATATTTTTTCTGCATGGTTCGATGCGTGGGATAGGCTGTAAATTGGTCAGAGGCTTTTAGATGTCTGCAAACAAACAGCAGCATTCCCTACAGCCATTTGCAGTTTGCAGGGTGTCGGTAATGATATTATATCCTAAGGGAGACATGCCATGTGTCAAAGACAACAAGAGACCTGGTAGACAGGGAGTGCACGCCCTTCCCTCAAGTCTGCAGGGACATGGGAGGAAGTTAATAGAATGAAATGAAAATGTTATATTAACAATATTGAAATATATAGAAGTGCTAAATATCTCACTCTTGGTGAAGTATATGAATCTCAAAATTACACTGTTCTTGTTGTGATCGTTCTGTTGAGATCTTTAACGCTTAAAGAAAACATGCTTTTGATTAAGTTTACTTCTGCTTAATTTTATTATTATTGAAATAATAAATTTCTGTGATGAATTTTAAAATAATACATCCTTCTTTGATTAAGTAGAGAGGTTAACAGTGTCAGGACATCAGACCCATTACTTTTTTTTTTTTGTATTACGTTTGCAGCTTTGTCTGGCAAATGCGTGTTCTATGACCCAGATATTAAACTAATATTAATCTTAAAATTTAACAGTATCTTTAAATATTGCAGAAAGATGATCTTACAGATATTGGTTATTTAGTTGGCTGTATTGTTATAGTGTCCGTTAAGCCTTTACATGCAGTGCACCTAAAACATACTGTAGTGATTGTAATATTAATAATATCGTAAGAATTCACAATATACTTTACATATTTTTAATCTATTTTGAGGGTTACAGAACCAGGGTTTAACCTTTAAATTCTAATGTTGGTTGTTTTCATTTCACTGGATCTTTACTGTGGAAATCTGTTCAATCCATTTAAAGATTTATTGTTTAAAATATATTTTGATTAGGAAGAATGAGAGCAGCACAAATTAGAATACGGGTTAAATGTCAAGAGCAGTCCTTGTGAGGTATATTATAAATCATGTTCTGTGTTGTCTAGTGGAAGAACCATGTGTTTACTGAACAAAAATCAGTATTGATTTTGAGGAGTTGTTGATGCAACACTACTAGAGGACTATCACATTCAGACTGCTTTGCTGATGAAAGTGAATTCTCATTCCCTGTAATTTCCACCCACAATAGGAAAGGAGGAAATGCTCTATGATATAACTATTCTTTAAATCTAAGGCAGCCGAATCTACAGTAAGGAATAATTAGAAGTTCCTGTCTGTCGCCGCTTATACATTTCCTGCTTGTACCATCATCATTTATTTATTCCACTGTTGTCAGCAAGTCTCTTGAAAAGGAACACATTGTCCCATTCCGTCTTCTACAGCACCATGTCAGCACTAGTGTCAAGAAAGCTTCAGTTTGCCTTTCCTCCAGAGCTTTGTTACAGAGAGAGATATTTAAATAGTACCCAGAACCTGCACATACTGTTATCCAACATGACTGACCAAAGGCTTGACATTTGTTCGATACTTCAGGCAGTTACCGAGCTTAACTCCTAAATCTGATCATTTTCGATCAGATTAAGAATCCACTTTATATAGAGAAATGGTGCCAAATGTAGGAGGGACCTCATTGTAGTTGAAATGATTGGCGTGCCTGAGAAGGAGCTAAATGTGTGTTTAACAGATTCACATTTAATTCGTTTTCCATAAAAAAATCAGTAAGATTTAAATGAATCAGAAATTGAAAATAAATTTTTTTATCACGTACAAGACAGATGAACAAAAGTAATTTATTCTGACTCCCTAAAAAGAAGCCATTCTCATTATGTTTCACCAGAGCAGCAGACTGACTGAAGCCGTAAGTAGCAGGCTGCCTTTTCTGTCTTATGCAGTTAGCAGAAAGACCAAAAAAGAATTTGGATATGCATTAAGGATTACTAAGGATCCAACACCCACACTGTTGTGGAACTCTGCAGATGTAAAATAAACACTTGGATTTGTCATCTCATGGCCTATCATGGTCACCCCGAACACCCATGTTTTATCTAATGAGCATTTCCATCCACGAGAGGACAACAATCAACCAGAAGCATTTGTAAAGACTGAATGTTTTTTCCACCTGTGCTGTCTCACATTTAGTGTTGTCCTAAATGGGGACCTATTACGCTTTTCTGGCTTTTCCCTTTCCTTTAATGTGTTATGTAGCTTTATGTGCGTACAACCAGGCCCAAAGTACATGCCAAAGGTAGTAACTCTCACCACTCTTCTCTAATCTGCCTGTAATGCCTTGTTGGAATTCCAGCGCTTACTTCCCTGACGTCGCGAGGTCACCTCGTAACACAATCCTTATTGGCCGCCTACCTGCAAGGACCTGTCTACAAACTGCAAGACGGGCAGAACTTGTAGAGCAAGCTGACCAATCAGAGCACATTGAGCTCATTGGGGGTGGGATTCTAGCTCTAACAGCATTTCTGAGCAGTTATAGACAGTGAATAGAGATGTACAGTATGAGAAAAAATAATGTGTTTTTGGAACATAAACATGCAGCACATAAACATGTAAAGCATGGTAGACCCCAAAATCATGAAAATGAGCATAATCGGGCCCCTTTCATTTGTTATCTCACGAAGCACAGCTGCCTTGTCAGATTACCGACTTCAACACTGAAATGTCTTAATTCTCTGTCAAAATTTGGCGCAGACATTTCTTTTTGGCTTGCACCATTCCTGCCTCCCAGGAACACAGCTGCCCGCTGTCACAAAGCGAGAAGCTGAGGGACCAGCGTCACTTTCCCAATATGAATGTTCCCTTGGGCCATGTTCCACGTTTGCGGAACGGTACCCCTTTCCAGAGGGCATGACAGCGCGAGCTGTGATGACACTCCAGTCATACTGGATTGGCTGTGTGGACAGGGCTGTCAGCTACTCAACATTGCCCAGCAGGAAGGAGATGGTCCGGAGATTTCATCCTTCCCTTGCCGTCCATCACCCTTACCCCCCCCACTATATTATATCAAGCAACAAGTCAGGACAAGTCAAGTGGAGCTTTTTTCACACTAATCACCCAGTAACAGCATACATTGGCATCATCTAGTATTCAAAAGGGCTGTGGTGCTACATTTATTCCTAAAGTGCAAAAAAAATTTAAAAAAATTAAAGGCATGAAAACATTAACACACGGTGTAAATGTAAACAATGTTGTAATATTTGGAATTTAGCCAGTGCTGAAAGCAGCTGAATTGCACATATTATATACTGTGCAAAGGTCTTAGGCAGTCGAAGAGAATGTTTAAGGTTATTTATCTGGTAGGTGTATTTTTTCTCAGAAAAAAAACTGTATTTAACATTAGAACATATGCAAAATAACACAATAAAAAAATAAACAAGAATTTCTTCTGTTGTCCAAAAAGTTACCAATAGATGGCTAGAAGAATTCTCTGTTGGTTACCAAACCTCGTGTCAGGAATGCCCCAGCCATTCACTTTTGTTTCTTATTGTCACGTCACTTGTCACCAGTACACAGGTACAGTGCATGTGTGATGCTTGTGTGCAAGGCTCACGGAGCAGCAGCCACACAATACCTATAACATGTAATAGAGATATAAGTATAAGCATAAAACATTTCACTAGCTGTATGTATGTGCAAAAAAATCCTTAGCATTCATTAAATTTCACCACCAACTCAATTATTTAACTTAATTAGTTAACTAACCTGATGAAGTATTGAATAGCCAAACAAGGTGGGGTAGTGGTTGAGTAGAAAAATACATTGGTCTTTCGGATGGCAGCTGTAACACTGGGGTTTTTTTAGGAGAGGTTCTGAAATGTCTAAGCTAACACACCACAACAGACATAATATCAGTTTTACACCAAGAAGATTATATGCTGTCATATCATATGATGATATGCTAGGACTTTTGCATAGTCCTGTAAATAGTATTGTCTTAAAATTAATTCGGAATCACACAGAACAGTGCATTTGTTGTTCCAGCCACATCAGGAATTTTTGATAGGGATTCAAAAAATGAGTCATTATAGTTTGCAACGTGTTTCACGCTTTTTCAGCTTATGAACATTTTCTTCTCCTTTTCTGGGTCTTCGTGAATTCATTTGTCCAACAGCAATGAGTGCTTGGACTTCCGAGACCTATCTTTCTCAAGCCACCATGGGGACATGAGAATATTTATTCTAAGACAATACCATTTTTGACTTTTTGACAACATATAGTTTTACAGCCAAAGAAAATGACCTCACAAATAGCTTAATTATAGGCATTTGCAGGCGTTAATGATTCCTGGTTTGAGGCATATACTAAACCTTTACGGTTCATTACTTTATCTGGAAAAATATAGAAAAAGAATAAAACCTAGAGCCCGGTGCATTCTGGGAAAGCTAAATTGTGTTAAATCTATGCTAAACTAACAATAAGAACAATCTTTAGAACCCTGTTCTCTGAAATATTTTCCATGAAAAACAGTTGTAGATCAACAGAAGGTGCTGATGACTTCACACCTACAGAATCCTGGGTCAGCGAGACCCAGCAGGCCTTGTTGCTCTGTGCTCAACTCGCCTGGCCTGATGACTGTGACCTGAATGTGTTTACAGAGAAATGCTGGCACTCACACAATGATAACATATTCTATTCTTCACCACTAATCCACAGACAAAATAGGGATGCATTAGCTTGGAAAATTACATTGGTTCTGGAAAACTAGCACGTCACTAGCATGTTGCTTGAAATAAAAAGTTTATACCTTAATGATAACGTTTTCTTTGTCCGGATGACACAAATATTGGATATCAAAGCTTTATATGCAACACACTCAAATGCTATATACTTTGTAATTATTTTTTGTTCTATTGCTGGAACAAATATAAATATTAATTGTTGGTATGTCACCATGTTCATTCGTAGCTCTTAATTTTACTTTACTGATGTCTTGAATATATATGTAAAAAAATATTATATATAATTGACATCAGTGGCGTGCACAGACATTTTGGGGGGCAAGTGCTCCAGGGGGAAAAAAGGGCACTTTTTGCATATGTGGAAAACC
>JAODKM010000020.1:2548281-2572721 GCA_026780845.1 Petrocephalus sullivani | reverse complement strand
TGCTGAATGTAGTCGTTTATCGATAGGCTTTAGACATAAGCAGCTGAAATATAACACTTGGAAGCCAGGAACAAAAACTGTGTTACATTGTGTAATTAAATAATAATCTTCCCAGCCCCTGTTAAAGGGAAACGGTCTCTCAGCATTATAGTCCACTGTGCTTAACAGATAACAGGTAATGCTTTGTTTTCGCCAAACATTGTGCACATTTACCAGACATTTCAGTCATTGTTTCATCTGCTGAAAGAACACTGTTCCAGTGGCACTGTAGAACATCCCAGTGGTCTAGAGCAAACCTCCGGTGTTTTTCTCATTGAAATGAACACAGACGCTAATATAGAAAGATGCCTCCAGATCCTTTGTCCTCACCCTGAGGTTCTTTCTCGCCCCTTTGAGGATTCTACACTGTACCCATTCACTGATCATTGTCTGATCCCCACTGTTTGATCCCCAGCAGTGCTGAATTCCTTCCGTTTCCCTTCCTAGGCACTGATAGAGGATTAAGTCTTTCGAAACCCTTTTTCTAACCCTTTCCACGTTTGTGAGCTTCAGCAAAAAAAAAAAAAAATCGGAGGTTGTCTAAAATCTCCATTCATTCTGCCATATTGTGCTTGAACAGAATTATTTTGTAAAGGAAATGTAACTAAAATTATGTGTTATTTATGTAGCAGGTGGGGCAGCTTGACTATTATTACCCTCTTTTCAAGAGGTTATTATTGTAAAGGTTCACATATCAATGATTGTTTTAACCATCCCATCCATCTGTGTTCCATCTGCGCGAAACAGGCATGCGATCTCCACACACGCAGAGAGGAAGCATGATTCAGTGCAAAAATCGGATGTTACCGAAGGGTCCACAGACGTTTTCTCTGTGTATGTGATATGGTGGGTGTCTAACGTTGCCAAGGTTATCGGTGTTCAGATGATTATCCACCGTTGCACACGTGCGCTGTATTCTCATGGGCCCTACATTTTGTACCGTTTAAATTTAAATATAGAATTTTAAATGGCACATAAAAGCTGCGGACTGAGCAGAGCTGATGGCAGGGTGCCGCAGCGGTATTTTAAGTAGCTAGAGGCCGCACAAAATACTCAGTTCAGCAAAACAGTGGAGGCTCAGCCACCGGAGCACTGCACTTCATTTATCGTTGAGTGTGGTTTCTCGTCCATAATGTTCACAAATGAAAGAACGGGCTAGTTATTTTAGTAGATATGAATTAATATAATCTCAGACTGATCCATAAAAACAAATGAAAGTTTTTATAATTTATTGGGGGCTTTAAAAATATTTTTTTACAGTAGACAGACCCTGTGAAAATGGAAAGTAGTGGGAGAAAAACTGAATTATTAATAAATCTCTATCAAATTTAGCGTGGTTAAAGATGCCCATTCGCTTAATTAAGCCAGTTCCTGCCTTAGTCCAAGGTGACAGGATGGCTCAGAGCTACAGCTCTGGGGCTGAGTTTGCCTCTGCAGACCAATACTTGGGCAGATTGTATCGAATGTGACATCCTATTATCCACCGGTATTTCCTCCTTTTAGAGCTCCGCTCGGGTCACTCGTGGGTGACTGGAGCAGCTTGGACGTATGACCTGTTTCGGTGTCCCTCACACGCACTCTCCCTAACCAGTCTGTTAGCACTCTGCGTCGCACTGCCATTTATATTCACCATTTAAATCAACTAAAAAACTGTTTGTGTTAAGAGTTTTATTATAAGGAATGTCTAACGTCTAATGTGCACATAAATAATGAGCAAGCCCTCCCCAGGCAAAGTGCTTTTGGTTGTGGAAGATGCATGCCCTTTCTACCCACGGTGGCTGAACAGTCCTCTGTCAGAAGTCTACTGTTTGAGACACCACTTAGCCTCCCTGTGTTTAACTCACCCTCCCAAAATCTCCAGAGGTCCAGAAAAGCCTTGGAAATGTCAGCCTGGTTAAAAATATAGCTGACTCTAAAATTCCCGGGAATTAACGGCCATTGGTACTTTTGAACTGTAGGTAAAATTATTTTTCTCTTATCTCAGCTATGAAGAATGTGTCGGACCCGGTGCCACCGAGATCTACATGCCCACGGACGACCCTCCACCATACTCTCTCACTGACCCCTGTCTGGGGGGAGGCCTGCTGGACGAGCTGGGAGAACGGTGGGGTGGCACCTCCTGGCTGATGGGCAGTGCCGTGGTGCCGTATGTGGCTGGACTTCCGCTGGCCTCCATTTCCCTCTCAGGCCTGCCTCTGGAGGAGGTTCCCCCTTACGAGGCTGTAATGAGCAGCCGGAACCAGCACATTCCTCTGATGCCTACAGACCGGCTCAAGCACACGGTGGCAGAGGGCAGCCCACGGGGACCCACCTCGGACAGAATCCTGTAGCCCAAGACACCCGGAGCTTGCTGCAGACATATAAAACTCTGCATTCTTGGTGTCAAGAGCCTTCATCTTGTACAGATCCTTCCCTCTGTTTTTGTGTGAACAATCCAGAGAATATGGTAAGCGGAGCAGCTGAGTGGAATCTGAAACCTGTCAAGGACCCACTGCTGCCCCCCAGTGGCCGATACCGATGTCTGCCTCTCTTTTCGATATGTCTCCATCAAAGGGAACCCACTGTGGAGCTGGACCTTGTACATGGTATAGTACAAGTAAGGACTATATTTTTAAATGAGATCAGTTAGGTGTTGACCCAGGAGAGCGAGCCTACATTGTGCCAACACTGTAAATCTAATGAAATTGTTCCTGTTCTTATTTTCTTATTAATGACCTCAACGGCACTTTCTATGAATAATATGAATCTATATATGACTACCATCTTCCACACAAAGTGTGTTGATATGATTCCTACCATCTTCAGCTTTCCTTAGTTGTATATTCGTGCAACATCATACACTTTGCATAATGGAAGACCTTACCCCTGGTTTTGCACTCCCTTAATATATCACGCAAGATTTGTCTATAATTTGAGTTTACCAACAACCTCTTATAGTAACGTTAACATTTACAGTATCTATTTTAATGCCTCGTGCTAGTTTTTACGTCTTGTCAGAGGTAAGGTTTATAACAGGCACAATGACTGTTTTACGTTAAATATTAACGTAAGCATTCCCTTTAGCCATTTTTTAAAAAATTACATTTTAAATGCCTTTCATCCACACATTAGTGTAATACATACTGCTAGAGCACAGAGTGTTCAATTTTGTGTGTCCATTTTGCCGGATGATCGGATTGTGCTCCTCTTCAGTCCCATAAAAGCACTCCCTGGAGGAATACCTACCCAAGTGTAATGTCTGAAGATCCCTGCCAACGTATAACCTTGACACCCTGTTTCAGCTGCCTTTCCCTTTCCTACCTTTTTAATGTAAATCAGTGTTCTCCAACCTAGCCTTCGGGGACCCCCAGCAGTCCACATTTTTGCTCCCTCCCAGCTCTCGGCCAGACGGTCCAAATATTTTCTACCGAGGGCTGGGAAGGAGCAAAAACATGGACTGTCTGGGAGTAGGTCCCGAGGAGCAGGTTGGGGAACGCTGGTGTAAATAACTACTGAAGGCGTTTGTGCCCTGAGGGGGGGTTGTATCAGTGATTTAGCATGATTGCATTGGTGGCAGTGTTAAAAGAAAACGAGTAGCCTGTTGTATGGTTTGTTATAGTTTTGTGTATTTCACAAATTGTTTAGATTCATAACTATAATACCTCTCTGGAAATATATATTCAAGATAAGAAACTGACCATATTGCCCAGCTCTCGCCAATGCTACTTTCCTCAGATGGAGAAGTTCTAGTGGCCAGAAATGTTGAGTGATACTTTAGAAAAATGCCAGGTGATGTGTAATATTATTTTTTGTAACAGTTATACATTATGTCTTTGCCACATTAAGGCTATACAAATGTTCACATTGACTGGTCCAACTTCTGAGTTTGTTGTGCATAGAAATGTCTTTATGGCCTTGTGTTATTCAAAAACCTGAAATACATTTATTAAATGCAATAATGATGCAGAAACATTGCATTTTTGCATAATCGTGTTGCCTCACCTGTGTGCATACACTGACGAGCCATAACATTAAAACCACTATCAGGTGAAGTCAGTAACAATGATTATACAATTACAATGGCAGCAGGCAAGGGTGCCATTAGACACTATACGGAGAAAGTATTGGGACATTGGCCAGTCAAGTTCTTACTTATCTGGCGAGGAGAAGGCACCAGGATGCACTATGGGAAGAAGGCAAGCTGGGGGAAGCAACATGATGCTCTGAGCAATGTTCTCCTGGGAATCCTTGGGTCTTGGCATTCATGTGGATGTTACTTTGACAAACACTACCTACCCAAACATTGTTGTACATCAAGTACACCCTTTAATGGCAATGGTATTCCCTGATGGCAGAGGCTTCTTTCCGTAGGATAATGCCTCCTGCCACACAGCAAAAAATGTTCAGAAATGGTTTGAGGAACAAAGTATGCAAGGTGTTTACTTCCAGATTCCCCAGATCTCAGTTTGATCAAGTATCTGTGGCATGTGCCAGTAAAACATTCCGATCCATGGAGGATCCACCTCACAACTTACAGGACTTCGATCTGCTGCTAACGTCTGGTTGCCATATACCATAGGACACCTTCAGACATCTTGCCTTGACGGGTCAAGAGCTGTTTCAGTGGCATGAGGGAGACTTGCACAATATTAGGCAAGTGGTTTTAATGTTATGGCTGATCAGTGTTTATTAGGAGAGATTCATCATAATTGAAGCTAGATTCTCATAAATGATGTAAAACTAGTTTTTTTTTTTTATTCTTCACTGTCTGTAAAAATAAACTTTCTTGCTTATCTGCTTATGCCTCAGAAGGTATTGTACTGTTAATAAAACACAGAAACACCTGTACAGGACATACAGTTGGAACTCCACATTTACCAATTTGACATTGACATTGACATGAAATTGACATTTCGGTTTCAGTCATTTGCGAGTTGGCCGTGAAGAATTGCATAGATCACATAGAGTCATATATATAATTATATATATAATTTAATATTTTGTCGGACCACCTTTAGCTTTGATTATGATGCACATTCGTCATGGCATTGTTTCCACGTACTTATATCAGCATTATTTACCTCTAGATTTGCGTTTATTTTTCACTGAAATTTTGTATTTATGATAGGTGAGTTGAACCACTTCGTAAAGTCTTTTTCAGCACATCCCAGCACATTTTTTTTCAGCACAAGACATTCAATGGGGTTAAGGTCAAGACTGTGGTTGCCAGTTCCTATGTGAAAAGGATTCCTCATGCTCCCTGAACCACTGTCTCACAATTCAAGCCCTATGAATCTTGGCGTTCTTGACCTGGAATATGCCCATGGCATTAGGGAAGAAGAAATCCATTGGTGGGGTAACCTGGCCATTCAGTAGGTTCAGGTACAGCTGACTTCACTTTATTGCTGCATAATGTAGCTGAGCTGTAATAAGGATCCAATCATTGGCTCTTAAGTACTTGATGATTTAAATTCAAACGGTGACTTTTTCTTTGGTCAGCTAATATATTTGTTAGTGTAAGTGCATAGTATATTTTCAGTATTAAAAGTCTTGACTTGGGTATACCGTGCGTTGTCTCGGCAACCAGTCTAACTATTGTGTTAACTGTATTTGTGACTGTGGGATCTTGCATTTCTGGCAGTAACTTTTAAACTTTTAAGTGCTGTTAATTTTGCATTTTTAATAATGCGTCCAAAATGCAGTGCTCCCAGTGCATATACTTGTACATACAGGCACGTAATTTAAATGGTTTGTAAATTATATAAAAATGTTGAGATTAATAAGTAATTTGATATGTAAATGTACAGTACAGTACTATTTATTTAGAAAATGGTTATACATAGACTTTTTATGGTATTGTTTTGGGCGGAGGGGAGCCTAAGTGACCCTATTATTAGAAAATGTTCACATTCACAATGATCTTCTGCTCCTAACCCTCGTGGAGGGGTGACTCTATACAAATTGCCTGTTTATCTTGATGCTTTATATGTGCTTTTATTCTTAAATTGAATAATAATAACCTTTCTCTTTTGTCGCGTCATTCATAAATAAGCTACCCTACATATCTCAGGAAAGCGGAGCCCACTTCCTCATTCCTCTCAAGTGAGATAATTTAACGAGATCTGAAATTGAACAAACTCACTCTATTATAAAATACGGCTTTTTGCGGTTAATTGACCTAGACAGTGTTTATGGTACAAGTTTACAATGATTTTGTTACCTAGAAAGCAGTTCTTCTCAAACCAATATGAGAGAGAACACCACCAACCCCCAGGAGGTTTTCGTTAACAAACAGAAACAATGTTTCTAAACAGATGAGATCATCAGTTTACCCTGCTTGCCTTATGTGTGGGATGATGTACAACTCACAGGTGGTGCGGAGATAAAGTGGCTCCAACTCACCAATATCTGACTTCTGCTTATCGATCGGCCTCCTTGTGCAAAGGGAGAGGAACTGACAGCATATTAAACCTGTAGGAGCAGGGCTGGAAATTAAGACGAAGGTGAGTAAATGCCTGCTGGCTGCTAAAAAATTGCTTGTAGGGCTGTCAAAGTTAGCACGTGTTAGCGTTGATTTTAACGTCATACCGTGTTATAATTTCTTAGCTTTAGAGCATGCGTTGACTTTGATACTGCAATGAGTGAAGAACGTGAGCAAGGATTTTTAACAGAAGGCTGTGGTACTAGAAAGCAAGATTGAAAAGTGATTGGGAGAACAAAACAGATTTAATGCATCGCTGTAGACTTACAAAAACAAAAATGAGGATGCAAGAATAAAAAAAATATGTGGTGCTTTGAATGAGCATGTTGTTTATAGAAATTAATAAATGATATACTGAAAACCACCTATTACATTTATCTATTATTCTAAGATGTGATCGGTTTTTTGTTGTGAACATTTTGATTTCAAAATGCAAAAATAATGTTTTTGAAAATACTGTCAAAATACTGTATACCAGGGTATAATATTTGGAAGGTATGACAGTATAAAAAATTAGATACCACCAAAACCTACACCATTATCTGCAAAATGAAAAGAATGCTTATGGCAACCAGAATGGGTAATTGCTGCCATCTAGTGTAGACATGGTTTTCAACACTATATATAAAAAATAACATGAAATATTTCCCACGAGGAAGATAAAAATCCATATTTTAAGTAGTGTACTCATGTAGGCTTGTTTGGTAGGAAATATTAGGTCTTATCACTTGTGGTTTTGTCAGCAAACGAGATTCACTCTAGGTTTTCCTACGTAGAAACCCATTCTGTGCCCATTATGCAGGGCTATTTAAACACTACGTTATCCACTCAGAGATGGACATTTCTGGTCAAAATAATAAAAATCCAGACCAAGCTTTTGTTACAACCAACCAGTTGAGGACTATGTGACTGTGAGTCTTGCCAAATCAACTGATTGGATAAAACAAAATCTGTGCCTGGATTTTTACTTTCTGGATCTGACTTGTCTTTGATATTGACTTTAATCGAAAGGTCAGGGCAACTTGTTGGAGTAATGTCGCTGGCCAACAGCCTACCAGGTGAGACAAAGGGCAACTCATCTGAATCTGGATGATCGCAAAAAGTTGCCCACTGCCGATTAAATTTTTTCAAATTGAAAGTTGCTACCCAATATCAATGGGAAAGTACCCAAGCAACACTAGTCAGCAACACTGCCCGGCAGCACTGCTCAGAGTTTCCCTATGCATTGTCACCTTTAGAGAAACTATAAATCTAAAGAAAGCTTAGTGTACTGCTTTACATGGTCCCCTATCCCACCATCCAACCACCCATTTCCCAAATTCAAAACACTACATTAACCAGGAACTTACACAAATAGTGTGACTTTTATTGCATTTTACAGCACAAATGGAAAGCAGTGTAGTTTTCTTTAAAAAGGAAAATACTGATGGTTTTATTAGTTTGCTTGATATATCAATTATAGCAGTTTAAAGAAAATTATACACATATCAGATGACCAATGCTGACAGTTAGATACTCAATTACAATTAAAGACTGTGTTACTCTTAATTTCAATGTTAACCAAAAAGGAAACATCAAAGTTAGATTGAAATAAGTTTGGTATAAAAAATGGAATTTAATGCCTCAAATGTAAGTACATGATTGGGCACCAGAGACGATGAGCGGCAGAACTGGGTCATTCATCATATATAAGTCTCCAGAAGGAACAGGGTCAAGACACTAGACCAAAGTGGGCCATGGCCCAAAGCATGACAGGTCAAACTGGGTCAAGATGCAAAGCCGCAGGATACTTACAGCACATGGCTACCTTGTAAAAACTCTGCAGATGTAGTCAGCTTCTGAAATCCTCCCACCTACCTGCACATACCTCAGGTCAACACTGACCATAGTGCCTAGACCTAATCTGGTGCACACAGCTGTGTCTGTCATATTCATATCATCTGCTAATCTCTGCCTTACAGTGTGAACTAGTTAAAAGTCTCACAATCATTCACACCAATCTTCACCAATCACACTCTTTTCCTGGTTGATGACTGGAGATAGTTAGCCTGCTGAATGGGGGAACTTAAGCATGGTCTGGTCATGAATGACTGTGTTATGTCAGTGTAAGACAGTGTTTCTCAATCCAGTCATCGGGGACTGCCTGCCAGTGCAGTTTTTTGCTCCTACCGCGAGTTAGGAAGGAGCATAAATGTGGATCATCTTTGGGGCCCCCAGGACTGGGTTCAGAAACACTGGTGTAAGACGCTCTTCCTTGAATTGAATGTGTCCAAAACTGAGAACATGATTGTTGATTTTGAGAAGTCAGAACCCAAACCCACAGTCATCGAGGGAACTATGATTGAGTTGGTGGCAAGTTACAAATATTTGGGCACTGCTTCTAATTATAAGTTGTGCTTTCAGGATAATGCTGATGCCGTTTCGAAGAAAGTACAACAATAACTTTATGAGAAAAAATTATTCTTTTAAAGTGCACTAAAATGATTGCTACTGTATGTAGCCATGTAGTGTGGCCAGGAAAGTCACTTGGGTGAATCAAACTCAGCTCTCTGACCTATACGGAAGGCTTATACCATATCGGACTGCACTGACCACCCCCTGCAGAGAGAGTTTGTGATTCTACCTTCAGGTAGAAGATATAGAGTTCCAATTCATAGGACTAAAAACCTCAACGACCCTTCTGTTTGCACTGCAGTTAGTAGGTTAAATTCACATAGATGAACTTTTTTTTTGGCTCTTTTTTTTATGCCCACAGGAAGTGATCTTGGACCCCACTGCGTTGTTCTTCTCGTATTGTCTGGTAAGCCATTTATCCATTTAAGATGGATTCTTTATGTTTTTTTAACACCTGGCTGCAACTGAATTTCCCCCAGTGGGATTATAAATTTCACTTGACACAACTTGAAAATCCAGGGATTCATTTAATAAAACACAGGATAACGCAAGGGTGAAAATGTTCTGCGATGCGTTTCGACTCCCATCGCGTGTAGGAAAAGAAATCAGATGAAAATTAGTAAAGTGCCTTCATTTAACAAGGACTCAAATAGTAAAAGACTTTTCAAGTAGTTAAACCTAAACATTTTATCCCATTTTGACCCTTATTTACATACATCTACTCTTACACTCTGGTCCTTTATACCCAACTGCCTCTATGCAAGGTTATTCATATAAAAACACATTTTAAGATGGTTATGATTGTCATTAGCTGAAACAGAAATGGAAGCAAAGCCAAGAGTGTTAGATTCCTGAGAGATGAAACAGGCGCAAATCCAGAGCTGCTTCATACACCTTATTGCTACACTGCTGCCCTCAGAGTCATGACTCTGTATAGACACCTCTACTAACGTGCAGAACAGAATCTGAAAGAGGGTCTTTATTCATCCCCACAGGGAAACAGGGTTTTTCTCACATATCCCATCCTTCTCTCTACGAGGGTCACAGACGCACCTGTACATGTACACGTGAGAGCAAGCTTTGGGGTCAGAGCAGGGGGTCAGCCAACATGTAGCACCCCTATAAAGGCTGGAGTAATATGCCTCCATGAAAGTACTCTGCTGGTTGCGGGATCAGAACCCATGACGTCCTGCACACAGTGTGTTTACGTTCAGCTATTAAATCCTTAGAACCCAAAACCAATAAATGTAATGAGATAAACCAAAGTTAGTAGAAAAGCAGAAACTTTATAAAATGAAAAAATTGGACCCAATCTAATGTAATCTACTCTAATCTAATCTAGTTTGCTCAGAACAGTATCCTCCTATATGCGGGGAGAACCTGACTGAAGGCGAGGTGCAGTTCTTGTGCTAAGAACAGAGTGTGTCACATTTTATGCTCAGCTCTGGCTTTCAGAGCAGGATAGGGCAGGATCGCCTTTGATAGGAACACGGCCAGAAGCCCCGCCCTCTTACGCATCGCCCTATCAGTGGGCTAGGGCGTGTCACTGCAGATCAGACTGTGCTTCAGCTTCACCTGTGGATGTGGAGCGGGCCCGTGTGTATTCAGCACTCTGAGCCCTGCTAGCTTGCGACTCCCGATGCCGCCAGTCCCTTACGGCCAGGGCCGTATTCAGTCCATAGGCGACAGTCCCAAGGAAGCCAAATACCTGAGAGGGAAGTAAGTAATGCAAGTGTCAATTTGCACTACGAATCCATTCCATTCAGCTGCTCTATAGAACTTACACTTAAGTAATTTCAATTAAGTAACTTCAATTTCAGTTCCAAGTTTTTCGGGAATGCAGTACAATGTGCAATATTATTAATTATGAATAATATATAGAATATATGCTTTTTCTTACTGATGATCCATGCGCAGAACACCTGTATGTCCCTGCATTTTGACCAATCAGAAATTAACGCAAGCAGCTTGGTCTGGTCATGCTTTCGTGGCATGGCACTGTCAGTCAAGGAGGAGTTGCTCACCATGGCTGTGATCTCAGCACCGGACTTGTGGTTCAGTGCAGCCATGATCACAGAGGCCAAGAAGAATAACAAGGTGCAGGCAGCTGTAAAGAGAAGGTCCTGTGGACAGAGGCACAGCTAATTAGCGTGTGCTAGCACCCACTGGCAAGTCTGACTGAACACTCATGGGAGTCTTACTTACACAAACCTGTTCTGTGGGCAGAAAGAAAAATTATTGGTTCAGAGAGATAGCCAATGAGATCTTGTGCCACATGTCATTGTCGCCAACCATTTACATATACGGCATTTAGCTGATGCTCTTATCCAGAGCAACTTACATTGCCCAATTACAGGAACTTACAGGGACTGGAGCAACTTGGGGTTAAGGGTCTTGCTCAGGGACCCACTGGTGGCGGTTGGACATGACGGGATTTGAACCGGCGACCTCTTGGTCCAAAACCTGAGTCTCATATCACTAGGACACCACCATCCTGTGGTCACCAACCAATCAGATGTCTTGGTCCCACCTCATATTGGTTGCCTGGATCCGCCTCCTCTACAATGTGATTAGTTATCTCTCTGAACCAATGATTTTTCGTTCTGTTTGTGTAAGTAAAACTCCCACAAGCCACCAAACAGAGGGAGTTGGATTGGGGGAGGAGGGAGGCGAGGAAAGGAAGAAGCAAAATGTCTACAGAATTATTATGCCCCGTTTGCTCCTTCCCAAACTACAATGGTACACTGAAAACATCAACCCACATCTCCTTATCTTCAACCAAGCTCAACCTCTGCAGAAATACAGAATAAAGAGTTCAGAAAAGAATTAACGTTAATCATATTATGAACTAAATGCAAGAGAAAACTTTTGGCCCTACAGTTGACACAGCTTTTAGTCACCAAATCACACTCTCTCTCCTCATAACTGAATGTTGGTTCCAAATGCACGACAGTGCTAAAAAAAAAAGTTTTACCGCTCTTAAACTTGAAAACAGGTTAAACTGAAAACGTTCATATTAAACATTTTGCCCACTGTCCTAACTGTACGTGAACAGCAACGGTACTGTTCTTATAAAAAAACACAGAAGGGAAACCAATCCATAGGAATACCAGAAAGCCTGAACAGCGCTCTCAGCAAACATCAACCCAAAGCAGAATTGGCATCATCCTGCTGGGCAGCTTATATGGGACAGTAAGCAGACCACAGTGTATGACCTGGGCCCTTCAAGCATGCCCCTGAAACAGCTCACTAAACACAAAAGCGCCGTCCCCAGCATCCACCCTGGTGACCCTGTCCCCCAAGGGAGCCTCCCTGCCTTACTTGCAGGACTAGAGGTGCTACATCATGCATGTATCTCCTTTACTACATGCAACCCCAAAAAAAAAAAAAAAAAAAAGGTCCCGGGGACATATAGCTAAAGTATTTACCTCATTAAGTGTCATTAGCAATAATGTTTTGAGCACTAATGAAAGTGTTGACTGTAGCGGGGCTCATTAATATTCTTCATTAATCTGTGCAGTGAAGCCTGATGCTCGTGTATTATTCATGCCACCCTTCAGACCTGGAGTATGTTTACGTGTAAGAATAAGCCTGGGCAACGTGGCTTCAAAAGCAATGAGTCACTTTTATGGTCCCTATGGCCCAGCAAAGTGCTCTATCTATATCGGTGAAATTGCATTTAAATGTAAGTTTGTGCTCCTTCATTAACCATGAAGCATGAAGAGGGGCATTCGACAACAGGCACGTACTTGCCATTAAAAAAAAAACAAAACAAAAAAAGTCAGGGTGAGAAGTGCAGCGCTGCTGAGGTGTGCCCATTTCTCAAGGGAACATTGAGGAACACAAACCACAGACTGTAATCATACACTTCATTTAGGGCACAGCTGGAACACGTGACATCTCCACCCATTTACATACACAGCGATCAGCAAGGCAGGCTGGGTACAAATCAGTTTCCCATAATTCCACAGGGCAGGGGCCAAGACAGTAGTGACTCATTTTCTGGCTGTATTCACACTTCTGTCGACCGATAGCAGCACTTGAGTTTCCGGGGGTGACCTTCCATACCAACAAGCCTGAGGAGCCAGATGTTGCCCTCAAAGTGCCTCGGTGCTACCTCCGAAATAGCTCTGGCACACCTTCAAAAAAGATCGTCAATATTCAGCCAAGCAGTCATGATGGATGTTCCTGCCTGTCAAAAACAAGCATCTGTGGTTTAAATTATTCAGCTGCTACTATACTTGGGTTGAACCATGACCAAAAACATCCCAGGTCCTTCCATTCCACTTTTGCATGTAGCATGGCTATAAAACGAACAGCCGACTAAAGTCACTTTTCATTTTCAACCGAAACTGTCCCAGATTCCACGTAGCACGAACCCAAAATCATGACGGATCAAGCATACCATCATCCCCTTACTTATCTGCACACTTATCTGGCCACTGCGATGGAGCAAAGAAAGCCAGAAGCCTGTAGCAGAGCAGAGACTGCCTTTTTCCTTGGTACGTCCTGGCGATGGAGGCTACAATTAGCAATGCTTTCTTTGTCCGGTGGCACAATGAAGCAAGCAGGACTGGCTGCCTTCGTGCTGTGTGCACACGCCAGGCAGCATGCTATACTGTGCTACGAGGTCCCCCCCCCATCACACCACAGATCAGAAAGGGGGTGGGGAAAAAAATAATTCATTCCTCTGTCCCCACCAAAACAACCACTGCAAACCATAAAGGCTCACTCCTAATCCATGAGATGGGCGATTCTTATATCCTTCAAGTCAAAGAATCACTGTCATTTACTCTTTAAAAGCCTGGCCAAAGACAACATCAGTTGCAGGGCCTACTATCCGAGTACAAATAACAGTAAAACCCCCCTCTGCAGCTGCCCCACCACAATTACCCTCGGCAGCGGGGTAATTTCTGCAAACAAGCGGCTCTCGGTTTTCGCGCGGAATGCTGCGTTGTGCGGAAACCGGCGGCGACGTCCGAGATATTGACAGAGAGGAGCCACACAAGTGATCCAGCTGCAGCCGTCCCAGCCAACTAAAGGAAGTTCACAATGATTGGCCCACAGGCCCGGAGCCCCTCAGGCGCAGATTCGCGATGGAGCCAGAGAAAGGTGGCACTCCTCCCAACCAGGGCCTAGAGAGCAGACCTTCCTGCTTATGTGAGACACATTAAATACAAAACAACACACAACACCATCAAAACTCCATGAAAGGCTCACTATTGTGAGACTGATATTATCACAGGCTGGTTTAACTCACTTACCACTGGGGATTTTACAGGTTGCTGTTGAATTACTACAATACAATGCAATACAATTTTATTTGCATAGCGCATTTTCACAACATTACATTGTCTCAAAGCGCTTTACATTAGCTCTGCCCAAAGCCCCCCGTGAGCAAGCAAGAGGCGGCAGTGGCGAGGAAAATCTCCCCGAGGAGGAACCAAACTCAAAAGGGGAGGCAGGGGCCAGCAGAGGGGGTCAAATGAAAAAGGTGGTCCTAGTTTATGCAGTCAAAATTTTAAGATTTGAGTCTCAGTGTGGGGGCAGGTAGGTGATGGCATGCAAGTGCTTGTGCTGCTTCTGATGTTTAATTCTGATTAAACAATGAATCTGAATGTCAACCAATCAGAGTTTCGAAGCCCCGTTTCATCCCTCCATAAAACACCATAAAACTTGTCTGCTCATGACTAATAACCTCTAAGAAGTGGTCCCACAATTTGTGGAGCCTGGAGAAGAAGGCTGCACCAGAAAGGACAGAGACAGAAGCCTGGGTGGGATGGATCGCCCTGGTTCTCACCATGAGGTTCCAGTTGATGTGGGAGATTTTAGTGTTAAGTTTGAGGCTGAAGATTAGCAGCAGGGCACAGGTGCTGAGGAAGGCGCTGCAGCTGATAAACTCAAAGAAGTAAATGCTGCTGCAGGGGAGACACATCATGACGGCCTCGATGCAGATGAATGCGACGAGAGAGAGGAGCTGTGGGCAGAAACAGGGGCACACAAAGATAAGCATGTCACAGGAAGCATCCTAGGAAAGACTACCAACCAACATCACCCAGCAGCATGGAGCTAGTGCCGAGGTAGCCAATATGTCATCAAAGTCACATGATATCAAAAGGGAAACACGTCTTATCTGCCCTAGAGGTGATAAGGCTAATCTGTTTTGCTCTTTTGTTGGTGGGCATTAGGTTTGTCAAAATTTGTACTTGGGTACAGAATATATTTGTGGATTTTCTTTGTTCTCCGTTATTTTCATGAACTGAGTTGCAGCAATTCCTTTTCTTCGATAATCTAATTTTATTGTTTTTGAGGTAAGATGTTAAACCACGAAAAAAGGAGATTTTAATTACAGGTCTGTCTGATTCACAACTGGGGAGTATGTAATATTATATATATAATTATTACTGTATAGTAGATGAATGCCTCTGCTTTGATCCAAGAATAAAGAATGCAGACAAAAAGGAGCCACTGTTAGGTCATGTGTGCCCCCCCAGCCCATACACCTGCAACAACAAAGGAGTAAGGAGGCAAGGGCTCCCCCTCCCCAGCAAACATATGGAACATCATTCCTCCTTATCCACGTCTCTTCTGGAATCTCCAGATGTCAGGAGCTATACACCTCATCTCAGAGCTGAGGAGGAGAGCCAACAGCTGACATTAGGGCTGTGTTGCAATCCATGGGACGAAGGACACAGGAGCAGGAGTTGCGTTTTATTAAAAACAAACCTAAAGGATCACAGGGGATCCAAAACAGGGAGGGAAGGATCAGGCAACAGGGAGGGAAGGATCAGGCAACAGGGAGGGAAGGATCAGGCAACAGGGAGGGAAGGATCAGGCAACAGGTAGGGCAGACACTATGACTTCAGTGACTGCACTGGGGAGCACAGGACTGGAAGGCATTTATAAGGGTTACAACAAGAGGCAGCTGGGGTGAGTTAGCATGAGGGTCAGAACGAGAGGTAAGACTAACACAGAACAGGTGTAGCTCATTAGAGCCACACTGGGGAGAAAGCAGGAGGGGCAGGAAGGCAGGGCATGATGAGCTGGATGATTTAATTACAATTAATATTTTGGCTTCTAACAATCATCAAAACAGTATAATAGAGATATGACGATTATTGTGCTGCATTTTGTGTTTTGTTTTGCAGTAATGCACCTGTTTTATCTTATAAATCCAGCGCACCCCTTTTCATTTGTTTCCCAGTTGAAATATATTCAGAATCTAAGCAAATCCACTACTAATAAACCACCATTTTTTGGAAAGATCAATAAATGCATGATATGTCCAAAGTCCATGAGTAATCATGACAAATAATTGTGATCTCAATATTGACCAAAATAATCATCATTATGATTTTTGCCATAAATCAAGCAGCACTAGCTGACATCCCATATCGCGCATTGGAGAGGTCAGCTTTCCTGCAAACTACTCTCCTGCACCCACTCACCACTGCCCCCACCCCAAAAAAGATTTGCTTGGGCTGTGACCCAGAACAGACATCTTACGTTTTTACACTCTGAACATCCAAGCAGAAGGAGAAGCCATGTGACGTCATGGCATGTTGGAAAGGATGCCTTAGAAATCATCAGAACCGGAAGAAAGTTGTAGATTTGCTGAAGTAGTAAAAACATAAAAATGGATAATTAACTCCTCATGACAATACTGTCTGAGAAAGCTCTGAAAAATGAAACTCTAGAAGTCTAGCTGTTCATGTATCCTCACTCAGGCCAACAGTCGCAATCATTTTTTTTCCTCCTTTCGTAAAAGCAATAATCCCTTCCATAAGGAAGCATAAAACCGAGTGAATTCCCTTGCAACCTAAATCACTTTATTTTCTGAGAAGCAGAATTGAAAAATAAATAGATTTTAAAATAAAGTTACTGGGCCACACCTCTCCCAAAAACCACAAGTTCAGGAGAAATTTGGTTATTCAGCAGTATTTTTAAAAACGGCTTCAATCAAAACATATTCCCTCTTACCTAAGCTTTCTGTGTCAGACTATCAGTGGGTCATTACAGATCCAACATTGCAGCTGTTGGAGCGGCCTGGCGGATGAACGTCAGAATAGCCTGGGTCAGATCAAGGGCATCACTTTCCACTGCCATTTCTCAAGCAGTTAGCGTCCACTGATCATTTTCACTTATTTCATCTAGCCTGTTGAATGTGTCAGAAGAAACTCCAATAAGAAATCCAGCTAAGTATCCTGGTCATAAAATTTTTTGGATGTGGAAATCGTCAACAGAACTAAAATCCAACACAAGCCCAAATGAAAAAATCCACCAAAACAAATGTTGAATGTTGAAGTTCACTAGAAAACAAATCATAAATCCTGAAAGTTATTCAAACCAGTGGACCAAGCTGTGTTTTGAAGGAGGCATCCGACTGAATAGTACTGGCAGGGAAAGAAAGGCAGAGTCTGCAGGGACACACTTTGTACCATTTATCAAGGTCTGCTCTTCAAACCTCAATGCCATCCCTACTGGCCTGCTTCTTTGGCTTACCCTGTCCATCCGACTGATTATAAATACAGGTCCTCACCCCTCTGTCAAGTTCCAGTAGAGGCCGAAGTGGTTACAGTTGATACTTCGGCATTGTGACTTCCCTCACTTCAGTTTCGATATGTCGCGAGATCGGTATAAGAAAGTAAATGGGGATATTTCGGGAGTTTTTCAAAGGCCACAGCTAACGCGAGAAGGCCTGCAGATGACACAGCAAAACGTTTAGTAACTCATAAATGCATAAAATATACGCACAGTGCTGGCTTGGAGCATGCCAAGCAGGTTTACAGCACCCATGACATCCTTGTATCTCGCGTTTAGTAAACTGTACTAAAAACCAAAACAGTTCACTTCACTTGCCACAGGAAGCAAGCGGTTTTTCCAGATAGCAGGGGGTCTGTGCCCCTAACCACTGTGATGTGGAAGGTCAGCTCTACTTGCTAAGCTCTCTGGTTGCCGGTATTTTGGGTAGTAGCATTTTCCCTGAGAAGAGAATACTGGCAATGTTCATGTTTCACTAAGGACCCACATCAGTTAAACTTGCCCGTTAATATGAACCCAATGAAACAAATGTTTCTAAGATTGTTATGACATTAATGGGGCATTAGGTGGGGCAACAGCTTCATCTAAGAGGAGCTAACATAACGCCAGGATACATTAAATTAGCAATCTTTGACAGTGAGTTGAGAAACACAAATTCAAGTACCAGTAATGCCTCCACTAACATAGTCTAGCTAGAATTGAATTACATGACAGCAAGAGATACATTTTCTAAATTACTTCCTTTGTCATATTTAAGGATAAAAAAATAACCACATATACAATTTTTTGAAAAAAAAAATTTCAGGAAAATAAATGTTTCATGAGCACAGAGGATGGAGGTAGCAGGCCCATCGTTACAACGTGGGATCGGGTTTTCTGCCTGTAAAGAACACCTGTAGTCTGACACAACTGCTTGTCGGAAGAAATACGTTCCGTGACCAGGGATATCAAAGCAAATAAAAAAGCTATTCTATCTACTGCACAAAAAGAGAGATCATCCCCCGTTGCATCAAACATTACCATCACACTTTTATTATACGTATAATCATTAGACATTACTACAGGATGAAATGTACAATTCAAAGTAAGATGATTTCCATCAAGGAGTCCCATAAAAGGTTGGGTTGTGGTGTGGAGGTAGGAAGATTCCAAGAATCCCTGAGTGACAGGACAAATATACATTTTGGAACATAATTGTATTGGTTTGGGTTGATGACCCCATATGATATGTTTGCAGAGAAACCACTCAGGGCAGTTGCCTTAGAAAGCAGGTAAGGCTGAATGCATAAAAGTACCGATCGGACTTCGTATTCCGTGTGATAATTTACATCCTGGTCGCTATGTACACTGTTCCCAGTGCTTAAAGTAAACACTGAAGATCTACACACAGTAACCAGCTGCTTATTCCATGCAACGATTTAACCTTTCATTCAAACTCGAAGCCTAAAACGAACATCCCACCTGGGTAAAAAGTGTGCCTAGTAATTCCAAAACACAGCTGCAATATGCACATCATATCTGTAGACGTATTATTATGGACAGGCCAACATTTATGATCTCTTTTGCATGTTTCGACATAAAATAATCATAATAAAAAACTTTAATAGTAACTTCGTGGATAAACTTAGGCTCCCATTACGGTACTGTTCACCCAAACATAGCACCACGAATGTATACATGCAGCACGCGTACTCTCGTCGGATGAACAGAGCTTAATTAATTTACTACAAAATAGTGAAGCAGAAATAAAAATGTGTGCATTCATGCATAAGTCGCCGGGGTGCTTTACATAAACAGTACGTCTATTGTATCGGTTGACAAAAAAAAGGGAACTGGAACATTCTGGAGAAATACAAAAGCAGTCTATAAACACAGAGAGGGTGATCTCCAGTGCATGTTCTCTTTATCAAGCACCGAAACGGCATCCCGTTTTTACACCAGCGATTCCACCTAGATAAAAGTCTACCACAGAAAAGGAGAAGCATGATCGTCTCTTGCACGATAATGTACGATAATGCATGTTCACTGGAAGTCCTGCTCAGTCCTGCACACGCGTGGCATCCCACTGTAGTATTCTGCATGTAAAACATCACCTAAAATAACGATCTGGCTTTAGTGTGTGCCTGGTTAAAACACACCTGTTGAGCCACTTAATAACAATAACAATAATGCATGCACATATATTTTTCATATATTTATTGTTCCTCTCACATAATTAAGTGTCAATTAAATGTATTCTAGACACCGTGGAGGGAAGCGGGACAAGAATATATTGGGAAATTTAGTTAGACGCGAGAAAATAAAACGGCATGGGATGATCTGTATCTGCACAAGCAGCGAGAGATGCGCCACTTACCAGCTGGAGCAGTTTCAGCATGCCGACGCAGGATCGCAGATAGCTCCTGTCCCACCTGACAGCGGCCAGGCGGCCCTGGGACTGCACCGGCTCCGTGGTGGGCTGGTACGGGCTGGTGGCCCCGGCCATCATTGACGTGTTGGAGGCCTCGCCACCAAACCCGCCCATCTCCTCGGCACTCCTCATCTTTTTTTTATTAGTTTGACACTATACCACTACAGTCTGAGCTACAACACGGATGTTTATTCCAGTATATAGCGTCACGATATACACAAAGTAAGATGATCGACCACCGCTCGACTAAGAATAACTAATCCCGCTGGAGCGATGTTAATGTTATTCTGCGTGCGAGCGATTCAGCGCCGCGCATCTGCCCGAAGCGCGCTGCGCCGCTCGCTTGCTACAAAGTAACCAAATGCAAAGCGCTACCGCGCCGGTAATTGATTAATTGGCTTACTGCGGCTCAGCGCAGCGCATCGAGTCATTTCCGAGCCGGAGAGGAAAGCATGCCCCTCCGATCGTGACACTTTCGCTTGCAGACGCCGTCCCCTTTCCGTAGCCAATACCATAGGCGTGGGGGGGTGGATGTACAATAAAGGAGACGCAGCTTTTCTAATGGAGCATTGCGCTCCGGAGGCGACGGCCGAAGTGCCGACGGCAGGCTCGCCGATGCCGCTCCGGGCGCCGGTCTCCGCCCCGTCAGTCCCTCGCTTCCAACCTCCCCTCCCCAGGAGGAAATGCGCACCGAGGGCGGAATCCGGAGCGCGATTTCGTTCTTGCAGGGTGGTAGAGGACGTCTCATTAATATTCATGAGGGAAGCGCCACCCGATTGGCCTGGGACGGTAGGCGACGTCACGGCAGTCCCCTCATAAATATTAATGAGGCTTCCCCTACCACCCTGGAAAAAGGGGAATTGGCGTGGGGCGCACCGGGAATCGAGCTGGGAGCGTCTCCGGAAGCGAAACGGCCGCAGTGACGGAGCCTGGAGGCTGGAGGCGATGGAAAACCGCAATTAGAATTACACAAAGGCACGCTTTGCAGGCGGTGGGAAATTATTTCCAAAATTGACGTTTTGGGATCGTCGTGGATTGAAAGAAGCCTAATGTATTAATCAAACACTCTCCTGCTTTATTGTA
Organism: Petrocephalus sullivani; assembly: GCA_026780845.1. Lineage (NCBI taxonomy): Eukaryota > Metazoa > Chordata > Actinopteri > Osteoglossiformes > Mormyridae > Petrocephalus > Petrocephalus sullivani. The sequence continues at coordinate 2,551,794 of JAODKM010000020.1, read as the reverse complement.
TTGCATTGCTATGCGAAAACCTGGTAAGACATGTATATGATGTGTAGCAAATACCACCCTGAAATACAGCATACAAAGCGGGGACATGCGGTCAGAGGGGCAAAGTAAATGTAATTTTTGTATGATTCCAATAATTTAGCACTAGGTACGCAGTACCTCTGCCTCACTTACAGGGTTATTATTGCCGGGACGCTAGCTACAAATCAGAAAATCAAGTTCACTATACCACTCCGGATTTTTGTTGGTTTTGGTGCAACTGATACATAGGATATCACCTAAATAAAGAAACAAACAAACGAATACCTGTAGTCTGGATTCAGCTTTATTGGAAGCGGGGTTTATGTTCATACTTAAAGTAGTCCTGACCTTTGCCGTTACAATTCAGACAAGGTTACAAAGCTGCACGTGGCATCAAGTGAAAACCGGTGGTCAGCAACTCTAGTAGATATCCAAATTCTACATGCATATGAAAACGGAGCTACAAAGCATATTGGAAAAAATCCACCTCTGCATTTCTCAAGGATACAAATCATTGTCATTTTCAACTAAAAGGATTTCAAGAACTTTTTCTGATACATTAAGAAAAAGTGCAAATTTTCATTCAAGCAGCAAGTAAGATTTAGTTTACTGGAGCCAAACATACATATTTATGTTAAGCAGATTTCTTTCCATGAAATATTAAACCGTCACTGGAATTCATATGCAATTTAACATTCAATATGAAGAATTCTGGTGGGGGGAGCACCAACGCAAGCCTCTTGGAATAGAGGGAAGCAGGGTTTGGGTCTGAGCGCAAGACTGCTGCCTAATTCCTGCAGACAGACGCCTTAAACTACACAGTGGTTTAGACGACAGTAATGCGAGACGACAGATTGAGAAGTGGAAAGCCCATGTGAAGAGTTACTGAAATATGACAATAATGACAATGAAGCTGGCAGACATTTTACAACAATTATAAGATTTAAACAGTTGAACTATTTCACAAAACCCAAACGAGCAGTTTATGAAGGTTGCATCTAATACACAGGTCTTGTTTAATTATGCATACAGCATTAGGTCAAACATAAGTGTAATTATTCAGTGCTATTCATGAACCACCAGTATCAGCAAGCTTTTTTTTTTTTTTTCATCTTTACCAGCGAAATAGATGGGAATTTACCAAATACTGTAAAAAGTGATCTTTGGTTCCATGATCCAAATTTACTTTTGCTTTAAAGCACATGCACATTTATTTAGGCATTTGGAAGATTTTGTATGTTGGTTCATTACAGTGGTAAAAACAGATGTAATGCTAGTAGCAAAAAAAAAAAAAAGAGGGGAAAACCAACTGTCAACATAGCTCAGATATCCTGTAAAGCTGACATCTTAGAGATCCATACTAAGGTGGTTATGAAAAGGTGGTTCCTAGCTCAGAGCTCACCTACCGCAGACATCATCCAAATTATACATCAGATATTTCTAACTGCTATACCGACTCACCATCAACAATCGCACAGAAGTCAGACATAAGAAAATCCCCATGAAGTGCTTTGTGTAGACTAAGGGAATGTTTTAGCATCTAAAAATGACAAAAAGCTATCAAGTGACTGACTACAATTATGCCACTGACTGATCAATTTGGCCACAGTGTTCACTGATGCGAGGGAGGGCTGTTCTCACTGAGGAACGCACTGCTATCATTCAGGAAACCTGAAGAAACAGTCACTTCATTTCAAATTATTCTACCTTTTTTTATATAAAAAGGCACTCCGCCCATTGCTCAGAGATTCAGACCTTTTCATCCAGGCACTGGCAATGAGATATTCATTATAAACAATAAGAAAAAGGCCAAAGTCTGTATTACAAAACCATAAATATAAATTTGGAAAACTGAAGTGGCAAAAAAAGTGTACTGTAATAAATGTTCTTGGTAGGCAAGCACCTCTACAATGACAAACTGTTCACCACGTCAGGCACTTGGAGTTATAGCAAGTAAGGCCCCCTACCCACCCAACTCTGTAGCCAAAAGGTCCGCTTTAAATACAACCGAACTTACCAAACCTGACAATTTCTTAAATATCTGAAATTTGTATTCATAATTTTAAAATAACCACATTTTGTACAGTGACTGAGATGTAATAGATTGCATATATTTACAGAATTCAATACAAAAATGGTGTCATCACTGTCTAGCAGTTCTGTCTGGATATAAACAGCATAATCCTCAAAATCCTACCAGCCAATATGTCCATCACATTAGTGTTATGATGTCAGGCTAGTTTAATATATAGAGTAGCCACAAGCTTTCTCCTTAAAACATTTGGTGCTGTCAACAGGATTTATTCTTAATATGATTTCTGTATGCATCTAATGAAACTGTCAAATTACTTAGACCAAAACCAAGGCTCTTTCATTCCCAGTCAGCGAGTACATTAGGGATTTATTAGTATGTACTCAAACACAGGAGCTGGGCCGTCTCACGAGGGCTGAGGCACGTTATGGGACGAGCCACGCACAACCGCAGACCTACCTTTACACTCCGCAGCTTTCACTTTCATCATCATCCTCTTCCCACCAAAACAAAAAAAAGACCAGATCGTGGCATCTCATCATTACACCATCATCATTTGCAGTTCATTGACATTAGGAATTTGGTCGTTTGCATTTGTTTCCTTCAGTGTGTGTTGTAGTATTTGCGATGGACGATGCTGGGGGTGAGTTCAGGCTTCATTCTCTGCTGTCGCGTTAGCCGTTACCATGGAGTCTGGTTTGCGAGTCATTCTGTCCAACTCTGCCTGAACATCAGTCAAAACTGGCTTCTGCCCTTAAAAGAAACATTAAAAGAACAGTAATTTTATTTGGGGGTTGCATGACAGCCTGCATCACAAACAAAGCAAATTATGTTTGTAAGCATGGTGTAAAATGCAAGTTCTAACTCTTCACTTAACCACATTATTAAAATATGTCCCCATTCTATAATAATGAAAAACAATTTCCAATTCCACCCCACAATCTCTGAATCAGACAGATTGTCCCAGGTTTGGTTAAAAAAAAAAAAAAAAAATCTAACCACCAAGGAGTCCAAAGGCTGAATGAGAAACACCAATTACCATGGTGTAAATCCAGGAAAATGAGGAAGCAGAAGAAACGAGTACATATGAGCAGGAGGAGGAGACAAAAAGGCAAAGAAGAACAAGGAGAGCAGGAGGAGGAGGAGACCAATAGGCAGCGAAGACCAGAGAGAGCAGGAGGAGGAGACCAATAGGCAGAGAAGAACAGGGAGAGGAAGAGGAGACCAATAGGCAGCGAAGAACAGGGAGAGGAAGAGGAGACCAATAGGCAGAGAAGAACAGGGAGAGCAGGAGGAGGAGACCAATAGGCAGAGAAGAACAGGGAGAGGAGGAGGAGACCAATAGGCAGAGAAGAACAGGGAGAGGAAGAGGAGACCAATAGGCAGCGAAGAACAGGGAGAGGAAGAGGAGACCAATAGGCAGAGAAGAACAGGGAGAGCAGGAGGAGGAGACCAATAGGCAG
>JAODKM010000020.1:2514230-2537188 GCA_026780845.1 Petrocephalus sullivani | reverse complement strand
TTTAATGTTGCCCCCCATTCGGGGGAAATTCCCTTACAATTTCGGGGTAATGGTGATTAACTTGCAAGTACAAAGAGAACTCTTATTGTAGGAGGGTAGACACTTGAGTGAAAGACTCAGAATATAGCTGAGCATCTGGATCGCAATTCCCAAAAAGGAAAAAAAAAAGCTTGCTGTAGAAAGGCATGGGATCGCTGAGGACAGGGATGGTGACTGATGGGTTTCTAATGGTGAATATGTCCAGGGAGGGGCAATGGGGTGGGAGTTGCCTACAACAAAATCCGCATAGCCCTGGAAGAGTGTACCTCTGGGAGTGAATAGGAATGAGTGCAGCTGTGACTCGCCAGCCTGCTCCGTGCTCAGTCCTGCAGGGAGGTAGACAGGACCGCCGACTTTTCCCTGCCAGTCTGGATTGTAAAGTCCCGTTCAAGAAGGAAAACAGGTTGGTCTGCTTTACGATGTGTGCTTTTGTCCCCCCAGATTACATTTAGCAGAGAGTATATTAGGAAATGTTTGGCACTGCGTGGTGTAATAGCGGTTTCAGTACAGATAGAGAGAGGAAAAAAATGATCAGATAATGAAAGGAGAGGATCGCATCGGCGCCCCTTTGTTCTCGTCCTGTACATGTGCTCCTATTAAGAAAAGTGCAACTGTTACCATCCAGTAATTCATCACAGAATGTTCTGTTTAGTAATAAGTTTATACAATATAGCGGCTGTCTCTCGGACATTTCTAAGAAAAAATTATCTAGCAAAAAAAAAAAGATCGGCTGTTTCTAGTGTCAGATGGAGCAAACCGAAGGTGTGGTTTTTTTTTGACAGAGCATGAGGTCAGAATATATTGACGACTAATAACAATGAAGTTTAATGGAAACATGATTTAGTGGCCTTTAATAGGCATTATTTAATGTAAAAGGTATGTTCAGTGCAAGTTATTTTAAGAGAATTTTAAAAGTGTTTATCGTCAATTAACTGGATCATCATGCCATTTTTTTTTATTAGCGCTTATAGCGTTTATTAGTGCGTTTATTAACACTTAGCTTATGTCTGGTGGTTTTGTTCGGTTTCCTTGTTCACTCAGTCGTCAACATCTTACACGTACTTGCAAATTTGGGGGGCATTTGCAGGTGGCTCTAAAGACGGGTTTGGATGGAGCGGGGAGGGGCAGGGATTAAGGGTGACAGCGGGCTTATTGTGGACCTGTGAATATATTCATTATATCCAACCTTAAGATCTAAGCTTTGATTATAATCAGCGATCAAAACAATAATATATCCACATTATCCGTGGATCTATAGTTTAGGGGTTGGTTATTTCTGGAATTTGTTTGCGATATCACGCTGACTTTACTTCCTGCGGTACCTGTCCCATGCAGGCGGCGGCCGGTAACGCGATGGAATTCCCTGCGCTTCCTAACAAATCGAGTCTTCTTCTTTTTTCATTTGGACGATCACCACAGAGTTAAAAAAAATAATTAGAATCCACCTGCTTCCATCTCCTTTCGTTGTTATCAGGTAGCCTATATAGGTACTGCTATAGACTGCAGTTGTCGTAAGAACCGTGGTAGTTTAAAACTGGCGTGTCTGAGTTAATCCCGGTACAACGGCTCACCGCTTCCGCTTGATTGCAGTACTGCAGGACTAAGGACAGTTCCTTTGGTAATTACGGCGTATTGCAGGTTTAATGATTTTGCCTAAGATAATTATGCGATCTTTTTGCCTCAAGGGAAAATAGTCTCATTAATTTAATTGACTGGATAATTTTATTAAAATAATGAATAATAATATGCTAAATGTTAAAATCCACGTTCCCTAATTGAAAAAGTTCATATTAACCTAGCTAAACTGACTTCATGAACACAGAAACACTGTCTTCTTTCTTTTAATATCGACCCAGAATTTTTAGGCTATTATTAGTTATCATTATACTTGAAACAGTATTATTTGATCCTGGGTTACATTAAAAAGTAATGTCAAGTCTCATTTTTATGAGTCTTTCTTAGAAAGTCAAGTGACACCTCGTTTAATTCTTTGTTGATTTAACATTTTTCTTGACGTTCTGTTGGTCTCCTTATCTTTAAACCATATAACATTATATACATGCAGTGATGCAACTAACCCTAGCCAAGTATGTCGTTAGACAAATGCAAACCAACATGGCAATTTTATCATATTGCTATGTCACAGTACTTTATAGTTTTCTGCGTAATTGTATTTTTAAACTTATTACTGGACCTACAGTCTTTTTACAATGTTTGCACATTGCACATACAACCCACCTTGGACATATGGGCATACTTCCCGTTGGCAGCTGCGAATGGAAAAATCTTGTTATGTAATGTATATGTAATATTATGTATAATATGATTGAAATATGCATCTTCCCTAGCTTCTTATTCAGTTGAAAGTTACTGTGATTTTGGGCTCTATCACAGGAAAGAGGCAAGGGTCATTGGGGGTAATGCTTTTACGAATACATTAAATAAGTGGTGTAAAGATTAGCTTTTTTGACATAAGGTAAACTTGACAGTGATGCTTTCATTAGGTATATGTTTAGCATTGCCTGCTGCACACATAGGCAATTAATCAACTGTGGTTTAATTTAGGAGGCAACATGGGAGGTAAGCTGAGCAAGAGGAAGAAGGGCTACAATGTGAGTGACCCTAAAGAACAGAGGGAGGAGGCTCCAGGACGGCTGAACCAGAAGCAGAACCTGGAAGATGCTTCAACTTCATTTAAAATGAAGCCAGAGTCAGAAGCTTCGGGTACTTCCAGCACCGTGGCGGAAACTGCAACGCCGGAGACAGCTGCAGCGCAGGCTGACAGAACACCACCGAAAGCAAATCCAGCGGAGAAGGCACCTGCTGAAGCTTCCCAAAAGGAAGTAAAGGAAGCCTCAGTGGGAGGAGAGCGCGCACCCCGCACGGAAACGGAAGAGGCGACGGCCACGTCTGCAGAAACCGAACTGAGCTCTCAGGCCGTGGATCCAGGACCAGAGGTCTCCAGAGCAAAGGAGAAAGAAGTTTCTGCTGAACCCCAACAATCAAGTGAGTCTTCTCCACCAGAGAGTCAGGATGTAGGAAGCAGACCTGAGATGGGACAAGGCTCCGTTACATCGCCAAGGGACGTAACAATCAAAGAATCTAAGGATTCTGAAAATGAAATTATTGCAAAAGCCACAGAAAAAAAGTTATCATACGCTGAATCGACTGCACAGGACCTCGGCCCAGTGGATGCTATTCAGGTGCAAACAGAATCTGCAGGACTGCCACAGCCTGGAACGTCCGGCACTGCAATCAACTTGATTTCCAAGCCAGATTTAGAATCTCCCAAAGATCCCACAGCATTGGCTGGAGCTCCTGAAATGAGTCTGGGAGAATGTCGTTCATCCGTCCTCAATTATCCCTCAGAGATTTCAATGGCGGCCAAGGCTGTGTCAGAGCACTACAAACCCAGTGCTCCAGAATTGGAAAGCACTCCACCAGGCTTGATTGATACTGAAGCTACTGTCCATTGCAGTGTAAGTGAGGTGTTAGAGGCTGAAGGAAACCCAGTACCAGAACAGGTCGAGGATATAGAGCAGGCCCCCATTTTCCAAGCCAGCCCAGCGCTCGACAAGGCTGAAGGTCACAGTGAAAGCACTAAGGACATTGAGGCGGAAGTCACCGTGACAGCTAATGGTATTCCTCAGACAGATGTTTCTGAGTCATGTCCAAAGAGCGATACCCCTGTTGATGAAAAGATGGAGAAGACAGGAACGCTTGAAAACGCAGTTAATAGTCCTACAGGGGCGACCTCTGAAGCAGGCGATAACCACCTGTATGATCGCTCCGAAATGGCGAGCACAGAGGCCATAATGACGGCTGGTCCCGCTGCAGACATAGCTCTGGGTGAGAAGGCGAAGCAGGAGAATGGTGAGTGTGAGGCAGAGGACATCAGCTACACCACGCCTGAGCTAAGCACCCCAAGTCTCGAACAGGACGACCAGCCAGCTGCAGAGGAGCCCACCAAAATGCAGCAGGAGTGTGCCAGCAGCATTGGCAAGTCCCCTGCAAGCCCACCTGAGGCCATGGATGGTGAATTCCTACAGGAGACACCAGACGTCCCTGACGCTTCTCAGGCGGTTGAGCTGGCTTGAAAAACTAGCAGAGCCACTCAATGTTTTACTAAGTTTAATTCAGGTTTAAGAATATTTACTGGTCTGTTATAGCGGCCCAGTCAAGACAATGTACAATGGAAGATAAGTACTTGCACCTGTATTCTTTATCTGAGCAGTAATTCAGAATAAGAAATGTCCAAATAGAATGATATGGATGGATAGTTTATATTCAAGGAAAGGTTTTGTGGTCTGTGTGCATAAACTGGCTTAGCATGGCATACAATTTTAATAGTAATGATAGTAATAATAGGCTTGTCTTTAACTCAGTGAAGAATGAACAGTTTAAACTTTGTGTGTCTTTTCATAAGGGAGACAAAAAAAAATCGCAATTGCATCGTTTTGAAAATAAAGCTTTACTACAATTAATAGTTGACTCCTTGGTTAATCTTTCTAAAAGCAATGAAGTATGTAACGGGGATGAGTGTTAAGCCAGCCAGCATACCCACCCTTATATCCAAAATACATAGTGACCTTTTTAACAAGAATGGGCTCAGCGTGATCTCAACAGCAAAAATGCTCAGTGCTGAACGCAGGGGTTCTGTGGGCTATTTCGCTTACCCGTTATCGTGACGTGTGACAACTGCCAGCATGCTAACTTTCTTATAGTCATTAGCGATGACATACAAGACTTGAGCCTACACACCGAAACACACACAGCATACTCTGATTTTCATGCTATATGGCCTGGCAGACAGGAAGAGGTGTGTGAGGGAGGCGATATAATTAAAATGTTCGTTGTTCTTGAGCAGGGGTGTCACTAGAGAGTTTGGGCCCCATAAAAGCACATCATATCGGACCCCCAAATTCACATCAATCCAGTTATGTTCCAAATTCTGAATCATCCCAAATTCCCCCCCTTTTACAGTGCTCCTAGTCTTAAACATCATTCCATTTAAGTCCGAAAGAGGACCTACGCTGAGCAGCTGCTGTGTGAAATGTTGTCTGCTGGATGTAGCTTTAAAAGCAGAAAAAAACACAATCAGATTGTTTTTTTTATTATTTTGCATTAATCGCTTGATTTGTGGGATCAAAGGCATAGTCCTGTATTAAAACTCAGACAGAGTTATATCATTCTACACAGTTATGCTTGCTAGGGTTTCAGGAGGCCACAAGGTTGGGGTACACCCTGGATGGGATGCCAGTCCACCACAGGGCACATACTTACAATGGGAAATTTGGAGGTAGCGGTTAGCTACGCTGCATGCCTTTGGACTAGGAGGAAACCCACCAGAACACAGAACCTGACCAGAACAGAGGCCCAGTTCCTCAGTGACATCAAGGTTGCTGCACAGCTGTGTTCCCAGTCCCAGTGAGTCACGTATTGCTCGACTGACAGACACTGTGGGAGAATCTACTTAGAGCTGTCAGCCCTTCAACGACGCCACTCTATAAGTGAAAACAGCACCAGAGTATAATAATAATACCTCATGATAAATCATTTCTCATGCTTAAGTATGACGTTTAAACGATTAACCTTTGTTATTTGGTGAGAGGAAACAGTGTGTGCTGCCCCACACTCTCCAGGCTCTCTATTTGTGTACCTGTTGCATTCCACAAGCAGGTGGCCCTTCAATATTTAATTAGGAATAGATAAATGTGATGTCATTCCTTATTTAGCAGTTTAAATGGCATTTTCCCCTAAATAAAACACAGTGTAACGTAATATTTTCCCTTGGATGTGTTTTTAATATATCGGCTGTGCACACAATTAATTTCACTAAGCCTGTTGTCTTAATAAACCGTGTCGGACATTTTAATAGCTGCTGCACTAGCAGAGACCGCGGGTTATTAGAGAGACATTCACGGAAGGGCCACATTGATCTCTTTGCTTGTTTAATGGCCAAGGAACAGCTGTGATCTTTAAAATTTGTGGCATGGAAGAGACCCGTTTTGAATGAGTTGGCCTTCATCGATTGCCTTTTCAAAAATGGTGTGTGGGATTCGTACCCTGGGGTGTGTAGGATGCCCAGAAATAATGCACGCTTGTGGAAATCACCCAAGCATCAGTGAGGATATATTCTTCACAATCGGAATTTTGGATTCCTGGCACTGCCTGAAAGTGGGTAAGACTTAAATGTCCAATGAATGCCAAAGTGTATAATGTATCCAACCAATAAATGTGCTGTTACCTTTTCAAGACATTTATAAATGATAGCAAGTGAATATAGCGGAACCAAAGAAATGGATCTTCCCTAATTATGGAAACAGATGCTGGAGGGCATTTACAAATCTGGAGAGAATGAAAACCCCAAAAATCAAACATCCCTCTGTGAGCATTTAAGTCTGTCTGCGATGACCTTGGCTTACAAGACGGCCATGATCACATACCCATGTCACCGCCTGGGGTTACATAAAAGTACAGAGAAGCTGATGCCGTGAATTATTCATAAATTACATAAATTGTAGAGCGACATAGAGAATGAGAGGCTATCCTCTAGGGTGGACCCCCCCCCCCCCCCCCCCCCCCCCCCCCCCCCCTCGGCGGGCCCCCACGCCCCAGGCACAGCCCCGCGCGCGGCCGGCCGCCCACCCGCACACCAAACAATTAAAAAAAAGCAAAAAAAAGGGCGCGCGCAGGAGGTATGGGGGGATGCACCTAGGGGGGGACCCCCCCCCCCCCCCCCGCCATGGTAATGTATGACAGTACATTCACAGACTGCTGTGCAGACGCCAGAAGCCGTGTCCAATCACAGCTTGTAAAAAAAATAAATAAATAAGCAGGCATGCCTCATGGACAGACAAGGCCTTGGGAAGTTCTGGGGCTTTGCCCAGGATGTCCCTCATCCGGAGTTCATAATAACACTTGCCAGATTTCCAATGATAGAGCCCCAGACCAATCACTGCGTGGATCAAGGAGTACGCCTTTGCTCTCACTGCCGAAATAATAAAGTACTTTAAACTGGGAAAGAAGGCTGTGGGGAGATCTCAGGTGTCTGGCGGCCATCTTGTTTAAAAAATGAATACATTTATAGAGCCAATTATCCTCATACTAGAGCAGGGGTGTCAAACTCGAGTCCTGGAGGGCCAGAGCCCTGCACATTCAACTCCTCGCAGCTCCTTGTGCTAATTACCACGCAGCTCTTCAGCTCAATCATTTGTGGTGGAACAGGGAAAGATCTAAGCTACACAGGAGAGCCTGACACCCCTGTGCTAGAGCATCAAAAAGGAGGAACAAAAAAAGGTACGATACAAAACAGTCCAATACGACAGCCGAAATTATAATTACAGCTAATATTTATTCACGAGAGTACATTTTCTTGTCTTTGATGCTGAGTGAAGAGTTAGGATAAAAAGTCTACAAGCAGATCAAAAAGACTGCTCTTTCACCACCATGGATGTACTAAATGTGGCTCTGGCCACAAAAGGAATACATTCAGGGATGTATCACAGAATTGCCCACAGGACATTAGATAGAGTATGCTCTATGAGTTCTCGAAGAATTTCCGTCCTTACCGATTTTACAACCAGTCATACTGACAACATTTAGAACTACAGCCAACAATGCAGAAAACAAGATGTTGAGGAATCTACATCAACACACAAAATAGAAACTTTGAAGATTAAAGGAACATCATTTATCTGATTTTAATCAACTAAATTATTAATTTGTTATATTCAAAGCTCAGAAACAAAAGCATTCTGCAATCTCATTTTATATTATATGTTTCTGGGCTAGTTGCGGGTGGACGTGTCCCCAATTTAAAGCATAATCACTTTAAATTAACTTAATTCTACAGGTTTAATTGCCAAAATTTAGGAACCCAGTACTATACTTGAGAAAAAAAAAACATTAAAATATTTTTTTTGTCTCATTCCAATTTCAATTTCAAGATTCAGGATTTCTCAGGGATGTGTATAAGAGCAGAAGCACAAAGTATTTCTTACAGATAACAATGCTTGTGTTTTACTTATAACACCACAATATTATATTGCCCACATACTTCACGGAGAGTTTAATACGACTTGTTTTTATGAAATGAGCTGGTGGTGATAGCCTCGGCTGCAGGGAGCCGGCTCTCTCCGAGGGACCCGCTGACTGTGTGACAGGCGCCAGGGCGCTCGCTTGAAGCTCCCCGTAGGACGTCGTGTTAACACAGATTAGCATGTTGATCTTAAACCACGCCAGCGCCAATAATCAGGGCCCTCAGCGTGAGCGGAGGAGCCAAGCCGAGGATCTGGCAGCGTGTGCTGCTCTTCAAAGCCGCATCTGAAAGGCATCTAGGGAGGCAAGGCTGGGGGAGAGGTGGGGGCAAGGAGAAAAGCTTCAAAGACCCCCGGCTGGATCAACTGAGGCGCCCAAAGTCGTGGCTTCTGCGCCGCTCCCGTGGCCTTCATCATTGCTCGGAACCTCTTTTTGGATCAGTGTATCTGTCGTGCTCTTCGCTGACAGAGGCAGGACAGGTAGGCGAGCTTCATGCTGCTTGTCAGTCTGTTCACCATTCCCCTGGCTAAAGAAGAAATTAGGCAGGAGGCGGCTTAATGTAAATCAAATATATATGCGAACACATGAGTCATTATGGGATATTCCTGGCCTTCATCTGTTTCATATATGGCCACTCTGAGTCAACAATATTCAAGAGTACATGACATGCGTCAGATAAACACCCAGTGCAACATAATCTCTACAATGTAAGGTCACCCTTGCACATTTTAATTTACACATGCCGTAAATTTTACATACATTTCCTATCTGACAAAATCAAAAGGATGCAGCTAGACACTTTTCCTCACTTCATTTGTTTCAGAAGTCTCTCTTTCTCAGCTCAAGCTGTCCTCATCTCAGAATGTGACTACAAGCAGCTCCTTGGATGGATGGATCTGTGTTCAGTTCAGGGGCTGTACACCAGGATATTCAAAGGCTTATACAGGCAGCTTCCTTTAGACATTCTCCACACATTTGTATGTGATACAAACTGCATGTCATTGCAGGACTTTAGATGATGAGCGTTGGCTTTTCGGCACTAAACAGCCGTTACTTTAATCCAGAATTCGATAAACAGATTAGCAGTACACCTAAAACATTAATGAGAGATGTATTGTGATGCGCAAAACTTAGTAATCTGGTCCCAATAAGCCCAACGTGCATGAACACACACACAGGCACCGTCAAGCAACATAGAATAAACCCAGATTTTTGCTTAAACATTTTCACAAATAATTACTCAACAGAAATTCTACGGTATCAAGGAGACAACTTTCTGGCTTTAATAATGAGCGTATTTAGCAGCTGCAAGGACAGAAGGTATTAAAAAGCCGTATTAATGGTAATTTAATCAAGATGAATAGACAAGACTTGCGGTGGTTTTCCATCATCAGTCCGTCATCCAGAACAGCACCTGTGCGTTTTCTCTTCACAGGCTCGTGCAGCGCAGTAGTGGCCCTGTCCTCTGCCAAGGAAACCTTGCATAGCGTACAACCACCTTTTTGTTTCGTGATAATTTGAACTATACCCGTAATTACACAGTGGTATTAAGGGGTGAATTCATTCGTTATAATGATGCGTGTTAGAAATCAAAAAGGTAATTATAATGAGAACCAATTTTTAAAATTTATGTTGACGCATTTTCAGTCCCCACTAATTGCGGCAGCCCTATATTTGACACCCACATATGTCAGACATTTTCAGTTGCAGCTGCAGGGGAAATAAAATATAAATTTATGCATGACTGACCTAGTCCCACGCCTCAAGGCCCGCAGCTGGACCTCTTAAAATAAGATGACATATTTTAATTATGAACAGTTACCTGAATTGGAGAGGGACAATCTGGCATACAAGATTTATGAAACACAGACAATACTGTCCAGGGTAAACAGTCAGCTATATATACACTTAAAAAGCATCAGCGCTAATGGTGGTGTGTTCAGCCTGTGCAGTGCTGTGGGAGAGGACTGGGGGTGTGTATTTCTGCCTGGGCAGGTGGAGGGGTATCCCAATCCATTCTTTGTCCTTTGCTGGCCACCTAGCAGTCACACTGATGGGGACCGACTCTGGTATCTGTAGGGTATCTGGGGCAGTCACTGCTCACAGTATTACCAGCCTCTTCAGAGCAGGAGAGTCCCGATTCCTTTCAGAGACAGGGGAGTAACTCTAAACCACTGGGGGTCTTATGTGGGACTGCGCCCGAGGCGGCCCACGATGCAAGGCATTCTTAGTTCAGAGACATGGTTCTACTGGAACGGATGTGTGTTTCTACAGTTTTCACACCCATTTTAATGTGACATTAATATCATCAGTATTTGATTCGTCTGCTTTCCCAACACTTTTAATTGGCAGCAGAGACAGAATCCATATTTATGCGTGGCAGTCCTTTGGCACTTCACTGCCACCTAGAACTGAGCCATATCTGACCCGTACCGCGAACTGGCGCGTTTCCATTGCAAAATATGCGAGCGTACACCAGCCAACACTGAGCTGGCATGTTCAAAATTCACAGAGAAACCGGTGTTCTATACAAGGATTATCTGAAAGAAAAAAAATTACATTCTATATAATATTCATTATTGGTAATATTGCGCATTGCCCTGCATTCCTGAGAACTCAGAACTTAAAAATATCACATTTCCTACTTGAAAAAGTTCTGTAGAGCAGCTGAACAGAATGGATTTATAATGCAAATTTACACAAGCGAATGCTAATTCCAATTAATGAATAGGGTTTCAGCACTACGAGCTTGGACCCCTAATAACTGCACATAGGAAACCATAATGTACACCAGGGGTCTCAAACTCAGATTACCTGGGGGCCAGAATCACACAACAACAATCACACAAAATCACACAACAACAACCTTGAAATTTTAAATTCACCTATAAAAAACTGCCTCATCAATTAAGGAAAGAATACTAGAATACTAATACAAAGTAGAGATGAAATGGTATGACAATTTATTATCTCGATAACATACTAACCATTATCACATTTATAAGTATTACCGTGGTATTAGGCTATTAAAATGTGCTGAAAATGTTAAAATGGTACTGGCACACAAGCTACAATCATTCCCCCAAGTTCTATGCTGAAAACCACAAATACAATTAGCAGCACTCTGCACTTTTTGTTGTTGTTGTTGTTGTTGTTGTTGTGGTGCATGAACATTAAAATAATAACATCACCTATACCTATGTAAACACACGAAGACCAAATAATCTCCTAAGAGTTTACTCAACTTTAGGCAAATATAAGTAATGCTGTAAAGTCCACACAGAAGAAGGAAACAAACTGGTCTAAACTATTCTGTTTCAAGAATACAGAATACAGTACATACAACCAAATGTACACAGAATTCATTCTTAGCAAATGGGCATTCAGCTAGCTCTGAAAGTAATGGCTCCGCTGTGCCTCCGACAACGTGCAGGGTTTTTTACACGAGTAGCTAACAGTGAAAGCTTCAGTCTACTTTATTGACAAACTAAAGGTAGACGGACAAAGCACGACATTTCCCCCATTCCGAAGGTCCAGCATCAGCTAAAAGTTAGCTTACCTGCCATTCAATTAAGTAGTGGGTGATTGTCACGAATATTAAAAGCTTAGTACCAGACTTAGTACTCATAGAAGGCTCAAAAATCTCCAGAGCGCTGTAAGTGTGTCTGGGAGACTGTCGCTATCTCTGGCTGATGCCGGACAAGTGTGTCAAAGCGACTTTAATAGATACTGTAGTTAATACTAACTTAAATAACTTAAATAATACAAATTTTACGGAGAAACCGGTAACCATTTCATCCCTAGAACTAAGTACAGATTGAATTGCGGACCACATTAAATAGTAAAATAAAAACGTTGCGGGCCATGTGAGATTGTTTCGTGAGCCGTTGTGGTCATTTGAGAGCCCAGATGTACACCGTGTGAGAAGTAAATAAGTGTCTCTTCGCTTTTACGACCCTGTCGCTCTCGAACTCTGGGAGGCTCTCTGTAACTAGTCGCTGTGCCGGGTATACAGCCCAGGTCATTCCTGCATTCCAGTGGAAAAGCGCCATTTGTTGAACCCTCCCTCTGAAATTCTTAAAATAAAAGAATTTCATTAAAAAAATGTTCCAGACCACAATGTGTAGGGTTCCCCTTACATCCCATTTGCGGCTAAACTCTAAGACCGTATTAGAGAAAAAGTCCCTTCTCAACGTCATCCGGTAGTCACTTTTCTCCACCTCAGAGTTTCTTCCAACGTTTCTTTATCTGCTTTGCCCCAAATGTAGTTCTGAGATTTTGATAAATATACTTACACTTCAAAATATTAATATATCGCTATCTTGATCATTACAGTCATTATCGATGACATTAATGGAGTGACAGGGATGTGACAGGAATGTGACAGGGATGTGGAGGGGAAGTAAAACAGGAAAAGTGCTGTGTGTGTGTGTCTGAGTGGGTCATGCATAGATTACATTGTAGGGACCAAATGTCCCCACAATGTCATAAAAACCTATTAATTTTTTTTTTAATTCTGCAACTAAAGAATTTAAAAAGTTGTGTATTTTGTTTGGATACTTATGATTAAAGGTTAGGATTGGGTAGAGGTTAATGTTCTCATTGATGGAATTGTGGTTTTTCCCATAGAGAAGAACAGACAGTGCCCACTAAGATATGAATGCAAATGCATTTGCGTGTGTGTGTGTGTGTGTGTGTGTGTGTGTGTGTGAAGCAGAGAGAGAAGTGCACATGTCCCACCTCTTGAATGGTCTCACTGTTGTAAAAAACTGATGCAAATAGTATGATCAAAAGACCTCTGAATGGCGCTTTGCTCACTGGGTTTATACACAGTGCCCTCCTTCAAACCGAATAGACTCACCCTGAGCAAGCAGAAGAGCCCACTACAGCTCCTCACTGTCACTTAGACAGCATGACATTTAACAGCTACTGCCTAGCACTGGAAATGTCAAAAGTGCAACGTAAGAAAAAAAAATGACCTTGTCTGCAGTAACTTGTTTAGTCAGCCACACACTGGATCATTGTGTCACCATTATCATGGCTGTTTATTTCTAAACTCCTTGGGTGTACTCTTTTCTAATAATAATGTCAATTGTTTTCAGGAAGACCACAATGAAAATAATAGAAATAAAGACTTAGGTACACATTTCATTAATCGCCTCTTAGAAAATTCTTGATTTTTTGAAACTATAAAAATACTTTGCACAAGCGTCATACACCCTACAAAAAAAGGAAACCCTGAGTTTAGGACGATGTTATCTTCAAAATTAAATATTTACATCCAACATGCAGAAAAGCAGTGTGTGAACCACCAACCGCCCCGTGTCAGACATGGTCCTTGTCTTCCATAGATCTCTGTTGCTGTGGTGGAACATTCCAAAAGAAAGAGGGACACGTGCACAAGATAACAAACTGCAGCCTGTGTGCTGCACGCTAGAGCCACACTTTCATCAAAGGTACTCCTCATCTGGCCCTTTATTAAATCTGCATCGGTGGTCTGGCTTCCTTCCAGCATAAGGTACTTCAATCAAGTAGTTAAAAACTCCTCCAGCCCTCAAAGACTCATCTGAAACTAAACAATGTCATTTCAGTAATGTAAAAACCACCCCGAAAATGGAATAGCATTGAAATTTAAAAAGGACTTTGAGACAGTGTAACAGTAACCATTAAGGAAGAGAGCTTCATGTCCGTGATGCTTAATCCTGAAAAGCCTGAAAACACCCAAACATCAGCAAAGCCACAGGCCATCTGCATAGGATATGCGTTATCGTGTGTCAGTCCGGTGCACTCCCTGCTGTGAAGTTCTGCTGAGAGGGAAGTTTGCAGTGACAGATTGATTTTCCTCTGTGGTTTTGACCACATAATGATTATTCTTTATTCAGCATATTGTATAGCTGCGGAGGTTATGTTAAAATCTTAATGAAAGGAGGACAGCGACGAGTCAGAAGGCAGGGAGAAGACATCTTCTGAGGGGATTTGGAGTGTCTTCTTAAGAAGAATTCAAGTCAACATCATAGCTTTGACTTTTAAAAGAATGTCTGGAATCTTTTTGGGCTCTCACCTGTGGACTTATTAGGTGGGGGGTGGGAGGGGGGTTGTCTCCTGTAAGTCAGTGGTAAAAGTGTATATTATATATAATAGAATGAATCAAACTGTAGTACATTTGATGTACACTGTTTGTATTTGAAGTAGTGTGAAGTAATTTAATGAAGTAATATGAGATTCAAGAAAATATCTCGCCAGTTTGCACACTGACTATCGCTGATGTCAGCCTGATTTGAGCTTTAGGAAAATGTGCTTCTGCCGGCTATTACAGACTTCATTTAAGAGTAAGAACATGATCTGGCTCAAGACAGAGAGACGTATCACATCATCATGTTTGGGTGGCATGTCTCTTTAAATCTTTAAACGCTGTAAGATATTTTTACCCGGCCTATAAATCATTCAGCCAGCAAAGTTCATATTTATTTTCTAAATCACCATTCCAATGGAGAGAAAAAAAAAAGATTCCCAGACTTTGGTGGCCAAAAAGTAGGGTTCCAGTTTTGTTTCAGCACTGGGCATGATGGTCAAAAGTATCACATGCCAGGGAATCGTTTCCCTTCTCACACTGGATGCCTGGAATGTCATTTTTCCCATGGAAGATGGTTATGCAGCCCCAACAGCACTTATCCCAAAAAGACGGAGCCCAGCGAGAGACAGAAGTGAGGATTTTAATGACTGTTATATATCACTTCTCTTAACCAAATGCCCTATAAAAGTAACGTTTAATAATTTGTTAGCCCTAATTAACACTAGGTTAAATTTTCATTAAGTTTGCACCTGACCATAACATGGAATGAAATATACAAATACATGAATTAAATTGTGTGTTCAACGTGAATTCAAAACACCACATGTCAGTTATGGACAGATCTCTTCCCACCTTTCATATTAACACCTGAAGTGAAATGGGCAACTTTATAAAAGAACCTCGATTAAATTCAGAGGAGGGTCACTGCAGCTAGAATACTGTGGTCCTACTAAGACGCAAATATCTGTAATGGAGGTTTTCAGTTACAACCCAAGAAGATGAAATGGTAAATGATAATTGCATTATGAAATCGGGATATTAAAAACAACACCAAAAAACAGCCCATACCTCCACTTCCGGGCCCCTCAGCCCATACCTCCTCTTCCGGGCCCCTCAGCCCATACCTCCTCTTCCGGGCCCCTCAGCCCATACCTCCTCTTCTGGGCCCCTCACTCTGTGCCCAGTGCTTCGTTATAGACAACCACAGGATACAGCTCAGTGTCCTTTGTTATTGATTTTCAGTTTGTCTTGTATCTGTGTGTGAATTTATTTTATAATTCACAATAATATCAAAATATTTATACTGATTGATATAGTATATTGTTTCCCTTTTTACAATGGCGCGATCAGTTTTGAAATTATTGAAATGTTTTCATTTGGGAAAAAGCAGTACAATGTTCCAGTTTGACTTCCTCTCACTTACCCTTTGGTGTGAAATGTCACATTCAAAGCCAGTCCACAAACATAATTCAGAAGTCTTCATTGTAAATCTTTTCAGTGAGCACAGCTGTTCTCTATAAAACACTACAGACAGCGCCACCTGCTGTAGAGACAGTGTACTGCTGCTTTTTATAACGTTTCTTAATATGCTAGACTGATAATAACCGTACATGCGCCGCCAAAACGTGTTAATTCCAAAGGCAACTTATGTTGCCCTCAGTGCCGGGGCGCTGCTTGAGATTTTGGGCCACATGACAGCATATCAGATTGGGTCTCCAACCCTCACCAGTCCACATTTTTAGATCCCATGTTACTCAGGGGCCCTTGGAATCCTCCATACCCCCCCCCACACACACACACACACCTTTTTACAGCACCCCTTGCCTGAGAGGGTGTTTGGTACAGTAGTGGCTGTCCTGTAAGTGCCCATGTGTTGGCTGCGATCATTCTGTCCAGGTCTTACTTGCAGTCAGCATGCAACAAAATTTCCACCAGGGATCAATAAAATACAAATTATATTTTAATCTTAAGTTCTATGTCTTATATGTAATTCATTTGACCATATGATAACAAATTGCTTCACATCATTGTTTACATGAGGCCAACAATCAATGTCTGGACATGTAATCAGTGTAAACATCTGAATAATTGCAGTAGGAATGGGAAATTTAACTTAAGTTAACGGTAGAAGAGATATCATGGGATTTAAGCATTTTGTGATAGATTAGCTTACAATATTTGATAAATGGCTACAACCCAGTGTTTGGAAGAGAACACTGTAAAAGCTACTGAAACTGGCTGACAGTTATTCATATGTAAGACTTCTCACTCTCATATTGTTTTTATTGCTTATAGGAAAAAAATAGATTCTGGATACATTTACAAAATTCTCCGGAGTTCCCAATGAAAGCTTTGAATAATAATCTGTACATAGAACCAAGTCATTAGGGCAGAGGTACAGAGCTGAACAGCCTATAGGATTCACTATATGTGGATTCAATATCATTTGGAAATAAACTGTATCCCTTGGCTGTTGCAGGTGAGTGTCTTACAGATCTGCGGCTTTTCGGGTTGTTGAATATAACTGAAGACCCCGGGCACGTTACTTTCTATTCAAGCTATAACTGCAATGATTAAAGTGAATTGTGAGACACCATCGACGAAAAGCTGCATCGTTTCTGGCCACCAAGGGGCGCACTTGTCCCGTCCTGCATTTTACATACGACAGAAACATCAAAACGAAATGCATTCTCTATTTCTTTTGTATTGCAGAACCACCTAAAACATCCGATAACAAGGAAACAAGTATTAACCGTGAGAATATCCATAATTAAAAGAACGATCCAAAATTAGAATTTTTCTAAATAAAAGTCATTACCAAAATACCTGCGTTAGAATGTCCACGTGAGAGCAGCATCTCCTAATATAAACCAATATAACACGAGAAATATAGCAGTGCTTTGAAAATACAAGGAAAAAAGCAACTGAGCAAGTACTAAACAGTGGTGGCATAAAGCATAGTTCGACACGTGGCTTTACGCACACGCTCCGTATAATTAATCCATCAGCATGGGCAGCCTATATTTATTATTGTAAAGAAATAAAAAAAAAACTCCTGAATGTCCAGAAATGAGTTCCCGCATAACACACTTACAGGAAAGCGTTGTAATAATTATCAGTCTGACATTAATGTTCACAGCTTATCTGGAACACAGACGTAAAACAGATTATAGTTCATTGCTCAAGGAGACACTGTGGGTGAGTGGGACCAGGAGCAAGTCTGCTTTATATTTACAATTTACATTTCGCTGAGGGAGACTATATAGCCTACAAGCAGTAATGGAAAAACGAATCCGTCACACTGTAACTCTTATTTGGAGGGTCTTATGTACCTTACCGGGAACACTTGTGCGTGTGTATATGTTTGAAATGTTTTATTTACTCACGCAGTTGTGGCAGAGATGCGTCTTTCACTACGAGAGTTTACGCCGTTTCTAGGTAAAGAAAGGCTGTTGTGTCGACAGTCTGTTCCCGGCCACAGCTGTCAAACTTGAATATTATCCAGGACCCTCGAGGTCCCAGCCCAGTGCATTTAGAGACTTAGGGTGCACTATAATATTTCATGGAGAAACTTCATTATAACTTCAATCCTGTCTTGGAGCGCGAAGTGGTGCTCGTAAAATGCAAAATGTCATGGTCAAAACGGCAGCCTGACATCTGAGGTGAAAAACAAATACGAAATTTTGCAAGGAGAAGCAGATATGTAGCATAGTGTCTCTCTAATGCAGAGCCACACAACGTATACAGTGAGAAGAATACAAGATACAATAATAAAATCTTATTCGTATACTATGTATGTCTGACTGGCATCTCATCCGGGGTGTATCCAGATTTGCACTCGGTGCTACCCGTGATAGACTCAAGCCTCCCCGCAACCCTGATCTGGATATGGGGTTAGAAGGGGAATGCCTGGATGGATGGATATGTGTGCATTCTTATATATAGACAAATGGCACAATGTCGGTACAAAGCTAAGCCTAAGCCTTGTATCTGAAACAAAAATTTGTAATATTTTTTCCACATTTTGAACAACTACCTGACAGCACTGAAGCCAACAGGTACGCATTTTTATTAGGATACACCATTTTCTACAGCTCTCTCTGCAGATGTGTGCGTCTGTTTGTGTTCGTTTGTGGTGAAGTGCAGAGTTTACATTAGAATAAGTATGTAGAATCAGAGGACCAGAGAAAACAGTGCAGTGATCCCGGCTTCTGAGTCATCATGTGAACAATGCATGTGTCACTGGAAAGTGTCATCTGTAAAATGCACTGATGACTGTATGCAGAATAATAAGTAGAAAAACAGGCAAGGTGGTATTCTCTGAAACATTCGTGGAAATGAAGCACCAGGGAAGTCTTCCCCAATGAAGTCTGAAGGTTATTCTCTCCTACTTTATGGTGACAGGCACCATAAACTCTGTTTTCTTACTGGTAGAGTTCCCCAAAAAGTTTCTGCCTATGTTCATCATACCAAAAAAAATATTTGGAAAGGATAAAATAATCCCATAACATAATACCTAAACTGGAACCCATATAGCAATAGTGTGACAGCTGGTTTACTTAGCACTGTCAGCCTAAACCTCTAAAACCTCAAACAATAGCAACAGTTAACAATAATTTTCTGCATGTACTAGCATACACTGTTGGCCGTGTGGCTTTCAAGAGGTTGCTAGATGTGTCTCCTGTGAGAGAAAAAGATGCCTTGCTATGTTTAGATTCAGCATTTGACATTTTGCTCTGTCTGGTTGCTAGGCAGAATGGACTTACTACATCCTCTACAACGAATCACCCTGCAACTACAGAGCTAATACCCAATATTCTTTCCTTCCTCACACTCCCAAAAGCTCCACCCTGGGACAGTGTTCATCTATGTGTCCTACGACGTTCAAATGTTTCAAACGGAGAACGATCTGCTATTCGTTAATCACAAGGCCTGTGTGGCCACGGCTCCAGTACATTTTTGTTAATACCTTAGTACTGACAAAATGGGCGCTTCTTCCTGGTAAGTGTAGTTTACAGTGCAGGGATACTGTCAGCCCAAACCTCGTTAATCTGAATTATAATAATTCATAATGATATTGGCAGCATCTATTTGAATTTGTTGGCTTGTTCAGCTTAATTTCTGCTATCAGCCCCATGAACATATAGCTCTGTCGAGGCAGAAATCTGAGAAGGCCTAAACATATTAAGTAAATGGTTCATTTATTTTGCAGCATGGGAGTGATTCATTCCACTTTGACTCTTTTCCCCCCTAACAAGTTCTCCTATTAGGTTTGTCCTTCAACTGAATAGAAGATGTTCTGTAAGATTTAATTAAACCATCATTGCTGTGATATTTTCTCCACACTCTGTTAACACCATTTGTGAATCATTTTGTTCCCTGAAGCCACAAAATCACGCAGCTTTTAGAACGAAAGCTACAAGTTAAGTTGAAGTCAGTATCAAGTATTGCCAAAAAACGGGATATATTGCCCTGTAGATGAAAAAATGCACTGATCTAACCTTTAATAAAAAGTTTATTTATATGATATTTCCCTATAAAATGCAAGTAAAAAAACAATAACTTTGCCTCTAATATTGTACAAAATGTTCTTTTGTATTCCACGACCAGGGCACAATAAGCATAACATTTCCTCCTCTCTCTGTGATCTGAATGGCTGTTATTTGCCAAAAATAAGGTGCATTTTATGTGAAAGTGGCTTTCTGGGAGGAGCAGACAGCCCTGCTGCGATATGGGGTGACTTCAGCGAGCAAGTACAAGCTGACAGCCCTCGCAGCTTTACTGGCTGATCATGGTGCTTTACTCACTGCAAATGAAATTCATCAAGCATAGCAAATCTTCTCAGCCAGGCCTGGAAAACAAGTATGGTAACACTTCACTTAAAGTGGCCATTAAACCGCATTACACATACCTTCATAATGCATTATAATGCATTCATAAAGTATTATAAACCCAGCTATAACTATTTATAAAAAGGCGTAACACATTATACTCATGTATTATGAATGCTCTATGAAGGTCTCATCTATAATGCACTATAAACACCTTCATAATGCAGCACTAAGCATCCTTAATTCTTATACTTACCATTATAATGCATTATGAAGGTATTATTATATTATTATATTATTATGATAGATGAGACTTTCACAGAGTATTCATAATACATGAAAAACATGGCTATAATGTGTTATGCCCTTTTATGAATATTGATAGCCATGTTTATAATACTTTATAAATCTTTTACAATGAATTAGAAGAACAGTTATTAGGCTTTATGAATATGGGCTTCATATTCATAAAATAACACTCCTAAGTACTAAAATAACACTAAAATAACACTCCTATTTAGCTTCATTTTGGTATGTATACATGTAAATCCACTAAAATACTTACATTTTAAATTTTACTTGGTAAGCACCAGTAATTGTCCTGTTTGGATGTGATGTGGTACACATGCAGACCAGCGATGGTCATATGTAAATGATTTGATTTGTAAGGAGCTGGCATGTCTAGTCAGCAGACACAGAGGATCCGCCATAGACACATTAGACAGCATTACCAGCACTTGACGGACTTTGATAGGGGTCACATTGTGGGTTTGCATGAGGCCGGGTGGTCATATCGTGCAATTGCCCAGAACAGTCTTTCAACAAGACAACACCTGTCCACACACGGCAAGTGTGTCTATGGACTGCCTGTGTCATGCTGAGATCCTCCTGTAGCCAGCCAGGTCCCCCGATCTTTCGCCAGTTGAACATGTGTGGGATCAGCTCGGATGTCAACTCAGACCCAGTGCCAATCTACAGGACCTCAAGGGCCAGGTACAACAGCTGTGGGCCAACTTGCCACAGGATAGGATACAGCGGCTATATCACTCCCTTCCGCACTGTATTGCCGCATGTATCCAGGCCCAGTTTTACACCCTACTAACATGGGAGCAGTGGTGTGATCTGATATTATAATCAATGCGTTACAGTCACACGACCTTTCACCATGTGCAGATTCATTTCCACCACTCCCGTCTAGGTGCTTAACTTTTTTGGTCACTAAAAAAATCTTCTTCACTGTGGACTTCTGCCCCAAAAATGTGCCTCTCTCTATCATGCCTACTCCAGTGTGTTTTAAACTGTTTTGACCTTGTTACGCCTGTATCTTAGAGGATAATTTACATATAACAATTTACATAGTGCTATTTCATGCCAGGCTTATAATTATGCAGTGACGACTCTTGGGATTATGAAGTAATTAAAAGTAGGAAAGAGCTTGTCTTTATATAGCGCTGCCATTGTGTTTGACTTCAGCACCTACCGCATAAGATCTATATAGTCATTTAATCCATGAAAACAGAACTTTCCGGGTAGACTGTGATGCCTTCACAAACTTGACATCAGTGAGTCAGACTGTCAAAGGGTGAGGGGGCTGTCATTGTAAATTCTTCACCGTCATTCAGGGCTGATTATTCATTAATGCTTTGTTCATTAACTCATTGTGTGCATTAAAGCTTGACTGTTGTTAGCAACCTCCTACTGCTTAAACAGTGGTTTGAACTTGTGTTTATGGTATTAAACCAGGTTACAGCCCCTCGTTAGGCGTTAAGCTACAGTAGGTATATAATTGTTATATATCTCCAAGATGTTTTATTTTCTATGGCTTTGATGAATATTTGCTCAGTATGTAGTTTCTGTTTTTATTATGTGTGTTTAGCCAGGGTTTAATTAATTATACCTCATGAGTGTTGGGCCAAAGTTTTAGGGGAAAGATGAGCATTAAGTCATCAAGTGAAAACTCAGAAGTTTTGCTTTAGAGATTTGAAGCTCTTTGAACTGAAAATGCAGTAAAGGTCAATATCTGGGAAGCTACTTTGACCTTTAATAGGTGTGTTTTCCAGTTTGTGTTATTTTATAAGAAATTGTGGCTCTCTGAGATATATTCGGCATAATTTCTATAAATTATGGATTATATTCAAACCATTTAAGTACCAAATACCCATAGAGCAAAGAATATAGCAGTAACTGCCTTTTATCTGAAGATATGTCTTTTTCTGGGCAAATTATTTATTCTCATGGTTTGGTAATAGTCATATGTATGTTCAGTTATGTATTTATTAATTAAATAATGGAGCTGTGCCTTTGATAGGCAGTGATTAGTGATGTCATTGGCTACTGCTTTCAGGTGAGTGTGATGACGAGACTGGTGATGTGGGAGGAAGTCTGTTTGCGAAAATGATACCAATGATATCAATATGCATTTTTCATGAAGTGTACTTTTAGATACAGCAAGTACTTCAGGAAAGCTGAACCAGCTCATGTCTGACTAAGGACAATGTGCTGGACCAGATATTTGCATAGTATTAAAAGTTGGTAGACATTAAAATATAGAGAGTAGAAATTGGACTTTGCTGAACTATAATATGTAAAATGCCAGTCCACGTTTCCTTCTCCTGTTTCAAGCAATTATGCTCATAGATAAGCATTCAGTACATTTAATGCAATAATTGTGAGATATGGCTACCTGGAAATAGTGTTTGTAATGAATGGTAGGTAGTATTTCAGAATGTTGGCAGCCTTGGTATGGGCATGATATGCTAAGAAACAACAGTAATAGTAAGTGTACCAGTAACAGCAAAGTTGTGCCTGTCTGCATTAGTTTGAATCTTAAAGAAAGGTATACTGTGGTCCCTCGATCGTTAATCGCGGGAGTTACGTTCTAAAAATAACCCACAATACGCGAAATCCGCGAAGTAGTCAGCTTTATTTTTTACAATTATTATAGATGTTTTAAGGCTGTAAAACCCCTCACTACA
>JAODKM010000020.1:2492230-2505164 GCA_026780845.1 Petrocephalus sullivani | reverse complement strand
GGAAAATGCATTAAAGAACCATATGCAATAACCATACACGTCTGCATTAGTCTAGTTTTAATTGGTTAATTTGACGACCCTTCGAACCACTTTGTTCAAGATAATTATTCAGTAATTATTCAAGAATCATTATTCAGTGTTGTGGTATTATTGTGAGGGACGGTGGCCAATTCATTTAGGCTAAGTAAAAACGCGAATAAGACGGCCGCGAATATAAGACGACCCCCCCCCCCTTTTTAAGAGGTATTTTTAGAACAAAAACTGCGTCTTATATTCGGGCCAATACGGTATATTTATACTGTGTATGTGCGTGTGTAGCAGGGATGTGTTGACTGTGTATACTAGGGGTTCCCAACCCCTACTATCACTTTTCCTCATGTGATTTCAGGCTGAGGATTGGTTCACATATTTCAAATTTGTCAGTACTCTTGTGATCCTGTGCTCTTCTGCTAAGCTGGGGCCAGTTAAGGTCATTCCAACATGTTATGGACCCAGTCGATAAATCTTGCTGAGTGAGGAGGAGGGGTGCCCCGTAAATAAAATTTGCAGAGGTGGGTGGGGGTCGTGTCAGGCAGGAAGAAGGACTTGAGGGCGGGCGTGGTTGCAAAACAAAAGGAAGCTTATTGAACTCGAAGGACAGAGACTGGTAATAAACAGCATGGCCGGGATCAAAATGGGAAGACTGGAAATTAGGAAGGACTCAGGCAACCGGAAGAACATTAATGACTGGACTGGGGAACACGGGACTGGGAAGCATGTGTATATGGGACTAATGAGGGAGCTAATGAGAGGCAGCTGGGAGCAATCAACATGAGGGTTAGGAACGAGAGGATAGGCAAATGAGTAACAGGCATGGCTTGTTGGGGTCAAGCTAAGGAGGAGACAGGAGGGTCAGGCGGACATGGCAGGCTGGACGTGACAGTGGGGAGTATGAAATGTATCTGAAAATAGAGGATAGATATTAATGATATTTTCATGGATCAATACGGATCGGGGTTGGCAACCCCTAGTGTACGTCATGTGGATAGCAGTACCACAGCCACTATGACACTGAGGAATTTGAGGAGGTTCCAGTGGGAAAAGAGAACCTCACCCATCATGGCTCTGTGGGGGTGGCTCGCTGTGTGTGGCGGGTTGTATATTTGCATGAATGAATGCGTAAATAACCATAGTTTCTGGGGCTTTACATATCATTGATACAAAAAGATAGATCTGACCCTTATATAATTTTAAAAATTTGGGGAAATTATGTTCTTGTGTAACAATGATTAGATTAAAAATTGAAAAAAATATACCTTATTAGATTCATTATAGCTAACGTGATGAATGTATCATAAGATGACCATCCATCTCATCTCTCAGAAGTCAAAGAAACATACAGGGTATCAAGAAATATTTGACAATGATATTTTGTAATCTTACAATGCAATGGATGCAAAAATAAATCACTGACACTGACAATAGTCCTGAATTAAATGTCAACAAAACAGGAAGACATAGCATTGAATTACAGTTTGAGAAAATTTATTAATAGTTATCCTGAAATTTAGTTTTCTAGTCTGCTAACTTATTCCAAAATATTCCCTAAGACATTAAACTATTTGGTCTATATGTCTAATTGCAATAATGGAAGTTGTATTTTATCAGCTTATACAAGATATTAATTTGCAATTTAATGGTGTGTCACTTAACTTCACAATTGCGTGCGTCTTTCATTTGAAAAAACCATCTGATAACAAAAAAAGCAGTGAAAGACTCCCCAAATTCAAGCTGACACATCAGATGGATGCCACACACCAGAAAACCAAGAATAACATCAAAAACAATTCACAATTTATCCCACATTGTGTCAAAAAGGCATCAAGGCTGCAATCATGGACCCAAAAATATAGCTGTGAACTCAAATTGTTTACATTGTAGAGTGTATGATAATGAAAAGGAGTACTATGACCCGGTGCTTTAATAAGGGGGAATCATGATCTTTTATATTTGTTTGATATTTGAGTCATTGTATCATGTCTTTGGCCACCATGTCAAAAAGCTTCAAAATTCGTCATTTGGTTATTTACAGACAGATATACAAAAGAGGACCACCCAGTTGGCAAAATTCCGTCAGGCTGCAGTCAGCCTGGGTAGGAGCGACTGACCTCTGCTTTGAATCTAGGTCCGGGCCAAGTGTCAGGCCAGCTGCGGTACAATGACTGGCATGCAATTCCTTACATTTCTTTGTGCATTTCACTAGTGTAGCCTATAGCCTACATTTGAATATTTGAATTATTACAATATAAATGCTCCTACAAATATTAGAAAGACTATTTTGTTACTTCTACAAATATTTAATACCTTTGGTTATCGTGTCTCTAACACTAACGCATATGACTTACTGGCCATTTGCCATGTGTAACAAACCAATGAAAAGATTTTCATTGCATTTTATTGAATGTCATATTTTGTTTGATGGAATTTCATTATATACATAAAGAAAGAAGGAAAGAAAGAAAGAAAATGAAAATGGAAGAAAAAATGAGCAGTACTCTCTAAATTATCTTCCAGCCTTTTGGCCCGTTGTGTCCTTCCACCATCCAGATCAAATGCCAGCTGGAGCCACTGTACAATAAGGCAATTAAATTTCTCCTGCATTGCATTTCTTTGTGACTGGGTTCCTATAGATAGTGTCTATAAAACAATAAAGAAAGATTAATAAGGCCTTCCACTAAGGGGCGCCATTCGTCAAACACGGCAATGCTCAAATTAACGCCCGAATTTTGTTACATTTAACTCCAAAAAATATTTAAAACAAACTGTCTGGTTTTCAGTCAGTCTTGTTTTACAAGATTTAACATTTTGATGCAAAATTTGATTTAGCATTTGAATTACACTTCATATTTTTGTAAGGAAAAATAAATGTGAACATTTTCACTAATTTCCCCCCAAATCGTGTATAACAAGATTTCAGTGTGTGAAGTGGATCAGTCATGCTAGGGTTACTAACTTAAGTTTAGAGGGACTTTAGATGGACTTGCCAGAGAGATGCTGTGATCAAGGTGCCCATTAAGAGATCAGAACTCTGTCAGGGACCACAGTACCAATAAGGACGCCCTCACACAATGCAGACCCATCTTCCGCATCTCTGGGGCCCTGGAACAAGCCCAGCCCCCCCCCTCCCACACACCCCCCAAGTAGCAGACACCGGATCCACCGCCTTCTCCCAAACTGCCCCACTTTTTCCAGAAGTTGTTAGTTATGGAAAAATTGCAGTCGCAAGTCTAATAAAAGCAGTTGAAACTGGAGCCTTCTGTACTCTCCGGTTGCCTTAATTGTTTTTATTAAAACAAGTCGCTCAGCAGGCAAGAATTAATCACCAGTCATTGCATTGCTTTGCAACTCATTACCACACCACCGTCAGAATGCGTCATTTCCATTCATATTGATAGTGCTTGGGATTGAGGAGCCCTTTTGCAAAGCTCTTCTGTCCACAGAATACGTCTCTGAGAAAACTTCAGCGCACTTAGTGAGTTTTGTAAATGTAACAAATGTTATTTGTTGGATTGCATGAGGACTGAGTGAGTTTTGGCCCCCAATGCTATATGTGAAAATTGTACTGTCAATGGTTTGTCACGAGAGGGCTCAGCTGTTCTGGATCCGCTTATAGAAACACATACACATACATACTGCATCATACATCTTTAATGTGCCTGTGGGATGTGGGCTGCATTTCACACCCATCTCCCAGATGGAGCTGATGTCTTCACCCACTCTTCTGAGGCACGACCACTAAGACAACACTATTCCAGGACCTGCTTGACTGGCTTGGTATCAGCCAGTTCTGATTCCAGTCACCGGCAATTGTTGGTCAGCCCCAAAAACCATGACCGGAGAATCCCCCGTCTTGAGTGTTGAACCTGATGAAATCACTGTCTCACTTAGGGATGAAAAATAGATTGTACAGCTTGGTACAGAAGTACATCTTCCATTAGCCTGAGAGTGCTCTGCGTCCAAGGTGAATACACGTTTTTATAAAAAGCAGGCTTCTATTTTTGTCACAATCGGAAATGCAATTTCTCTATGAGGAGACAGCTGGTCTACGCAAGGGTGAAACTCCAGCCATAAAAGCAAACACCATGCAGAAAGCACTGAGTTTTCGCTGTAAAAGCAACCCAGTGGACCAATTTGTTTGTCTGTATCTGTGTAGCAGTTACGATCCAGCAGCCTGATGCCATTGTGACCTCAGATCTGTCAGAAGGCGGTAGTCAGTGAGTCCCTCCCCGGCCTGCTGTTTAGTTTTCTTCTGTCCAGACAGTAATTCCATAAATTTTTTCACTGCAGTTTGACAGAGTGATGTGATTTTTGTCATCCCTTCCCTAAAACAGTGATATTTTAAAACATTAAAATTATAACCAGCCACTCTGTGCCAACACTGATCTTACAGGTTCGGTGGAATGCTTCCACTGGCTGAGAAACTCAGTGATTCCTCCAACCCTGGGATCTGAACCGCTGACCTTGCGACCACAGGAACCTTAACATGCTGAGCCAGACACCAGCCACGAGCGGAGAGCCAGAGAGGTTCCTTCTCAGAGTCTGAAGCTGTTCAGTCAGTTTGAGTGAACAGTTTTCTTTTTATGTGAATACTGACAGAAGAGACTCAGACAGAAGAAATCAGCTGTGCTATAGGAGGACAGTTTTGTTTCGTAGGACAGCAAGAGGCCCACATAAGATCCATACCAGCATCATCATCAAACACAATAACCTCTCAGCCAGAAAAAGACTGACGAATGAGGCAGTGAAGGTCAGTGTTTATTAAGGAAACTGCTACAAATACAGAGTAAAGTTCTTATTAAACCTGAAATTGTATAACTTCTAAATGTACATGACCATCATCACCATTACTTATTTATAAATGCATAAATCACAATGATCCCCAAGCTGGGACCAGCAGCCAGCATGTGGTAAATATCTCTCTGCTTGTGTGTGTGTCAAATGGAGGCTTCCTGTATCACCATGTTCACCGTGGTCATCAAAGGAGGCTTTGATAGTGGGGTTCCAACAGTACCAGGCAAAGTGGACGATGGCAGTGCGATGCCAGGGACTCAGGGGAGAATGCCGCCATGGGTAAGTGGCCACCTATGCTTGACTTTCTGCTGCCCGAGAAGACCCAGGTCTTCATCATCATGTGACCACTTACCAAAGCAGGAAGCACACCGGCCCAGAAGGCCACCTCATGTCCCTGACCTGAACTTGCGGCTAGAACCTGGATGGATTGATGGATGGAAGGATGGATTTTTCCTACTCTCTTTCCACTGCTCTTTGACCATCTTCCAGGTTGCCTGCAAAATATTTGTTCTCTGTTCAACTTCTGTTTGTTACAATTGCATGCCGTGATTTTTAGAGCAGGTTGGCATGGAAATATTTATTCCATTATTTTTGCATCTGAATGTCACCTGGAATATTAGTCTCAGACACAGCCCTGGTTTGCAAACATTTACAGTATAGATATTGCACCTTGCTGGTGATTCATCTCGGGATGATTTGCCCAGATCAAAAGTAAAAACAGAATGCACCAAAACACCCAAACTACTGGAGAAAGAAGAATATCTGCTTTACAACACAGTTGTCAAAGATTTTCACTTAAAAAAGATGGCTTAGAAATATTTACAAAATATGATTATCCGAAGTAGTCAAATATAGAGAATAAGACGAAGGAAGAGGTTACAGTGTTTCACATCTATTAACAGCCTTTATTAGCCCAGATTTCTACCAGTGTCCTAATACTTATTGCATCTCATAGTAACAGTAATAAAACCACTGACAACATCTGAAATCCATCCATCCATCCATCTCCTTATTCTGGCCACTCACAGGTACAGTTAATATCAATATGTTCATTGTAATCCAAGGACACTGCCTTATAATTTCAAAAAAGCTTAATAGTTTACATACGTAATTCTCTTTATAACCTTAACAAACCTTAATGCTTTAGGCTTGATTTTGCAAAAAGTCATGCTGATAACGTACTCACTCCAACACCACCTGCACTCTCTTTTTAGTGCTTTTAAGACGTCGGGGAACGTCTAAGATTCACCTACCGCAAACAGAAATGGCATCTTTGAAAGGTCACCTACCTCATTACATCAGAACACCTTTAAACTACAGTACATCAAATACAGGCCAATACCCCCTCTTCCTGCACAAACCACTCAACATACATTTTTATTGTTTTAAAAGAATCTGAAATGTCCAAAAGCTAGAAAATGTTTCTTAAAAGAGTATAATAAAATCATTTAACTAAAGTGCCATATAATGGGGTTTAGCAGTTAACCTCGCTAGCAAGCTGAAAGCTCGTAGGTACTCGATGGCCACTGCCATTCCGACAAGGATTTGCTGTACTGGCAACTGCCCACATCACTATCTTGAGGGCTGAAAAGCTACAGGAAAAAGAATACGCAGGACGGCGAGGCACGGAACATAGATCAGAGACACGCACGTGCCTCACAGGACGGAACACCAGGTCACATGTGCGTGGTAAAAGTGTCGAGTCATCTTGAGTCATCTCTTTTGACCCACGGTGTTACTGAGGCCCCGTTTTATTCGGTTTGCCTGCATAGCTACACTGCTCTACCAAGAAGCATCTCTTTCTTCACTAAACAGCAGCACATTTATCAAACTTTAAATCATGACTGTAAATGACCTACCTAAAAATGCTATGTAATGGCCTTAAATTTGTACTGTGCATGGAGATAGATATCCCTCCTTCTGCGCAACGACAGAAAGAAATTCGCATACAAGCTTGTAGCATTTCTGTACACCTGGGTATTACACATGCAGAGAGCCTTAAGTTATTAACACCACTCAGTGAAATCCCTGGAGCTCATGACAATATCAGAATACTCATCTCCAGAGTAAGGATGCAGGCGGTGGCTGCTGTCCGTGCACACACTATACAAATAAGGTCTGGAACGGTCCCAGTAATCCCCATCCTCCAAGGACGGGGTCCTACGTCAATGGGCAGGAAAAAAACGAAAAAACAAGCAAATGGGCCGACACACCCCTAGCGGTCAGGCGCGTGGTTTTACTCTCAAGCTAATGCGGAAAGTGAATTTAGTTTTTCAAAAAATATATACTTTTTATATGCTTCATAAAAAAATACTATCGCAGCAATTTAATCAGGTAACAGCAGTATGAAGAATAAATGTTTCTACTCTGTTTAAGTTCAAAGTAATATAACAATTTAAGTATGTAGAAAAAAGTGAATGTTTGGAAGTATTCAATAAAAACCCTAATAAAAAAAGGTAGAGTTTGTACTGGGGGACGCTCATTGCATTACCATGATGTCAGTGGTGAGTCGGTTGCCTTATCTGTGCTCAGTTTGTACTGTGCCGCTGACCTCAGTACAGACCACACTCACACAGGCACACGCCACTCCGACAGCACCGGAGCCGTAACGCAGCAATTTGGTCCCTTCTTCAACACAAAGAAGCGAAAACAAAGCGACCGAACATGGACTGCATGACGTGGTTTTCCCAAATCAAACACCAGCACTTAAAGGGTATCGCCATCCGAACCCCGATCCTGCCTCTTCGCGTATTTGCAGCATTTATGACTCAGACCCGCTTCTGAGATGGACAGCTGTTCCCCCTAGTGGACATATAAAGAAGTGGCGCTGCGGCTGGGCTCAGCAGTGGAGCGTGGAACGACGGGAACCAGATCAAGGGAGAGGGGGTTCAGTTCTCTGAAAGTGAGAGAGCAAGGGCGGCCTGCAGGGCCTCCTCTTCATCGATGCTGTAATCCTGCAAAAAGGAAACAGGAGCAGGTCAGGTGACTGAATTTAATCGAAATTTGCAGACATGGTGACCTGATCTCCATTGATGTCCATTTGAAAACGTTGTGCTAACAGACAGCTCAATCAGAAAGGTTGCTGGTTGGAATCCCTGACCAGTAAGGTACCACTGAGGTACCCTGAGCAAGGTACCGCCCCCAGGCACTGCTCCTTGGGTGCTGAATTAGCTGCCCACTGCTGTGTCACAATATCACATATCGGCTAAATGTATAGGACACATTTTGCTATGGTGTGTCAACAATGACAATCAATCACTTAATGCAGACTCAACTGGCCTTAAGGACCGTCAGTTGAATTCTGCAGTTAAATCCTGGGGCATTAGTGCATACTTGGTTCAGTAAACAGGTAGAGAGTCATAATACTGGTCATTATAATTTATTTATTTGTTAGGCTGAACGCTGGCGAAGCCCTGCCCCCCGCCTCACCACAAACGTGTCATAGGAGAACTTGTGTCTGTGCAGGAGGTGCTGCAGGAAGTTAGAGCTCTTGTAGCTGGGGTCACCCCAGGGCATAGCAGAACACACTGGGCAAACCTGGCACAGGGACGGAGCACCACTTATTAAAGAAAAAAAACAAAACGAAACAAAACAAACAAAAAAAAAACAGTGTCACCACTGTACATGAGCTCCTGTATAAATACATGATGTTTTTGCCCTGTCTCCTTCCACTAAATCTGCTTTGCAGACATCCTGTGACCTACTAATGGCAGGCCGGCCGGCCGGCACACTCACCACTCTGTTGGGGTCATTGCGGTGATTGTCCATGCAGTGTTTCACCAGCTCCTGCTGGTCCAAGTTCCGGGCTCCGCAGTACGGGCACACAAAAGTCGAGCGGTTTGGAATATTGCTACGGGACAGAAGCATGTTGTTAGCCACAAAGCAGCATTCATTACACAGGGAAACGAGTATGCTAAGCCTGCACGTAACCAGTCCCAGTTCCCTTGTATACGGAACTGAAAAAGGGTTATATGATGATTCATTACGCAAGACAATGCTACAGGTTAGTCCTAACCAATGTTCCTGTTGTGGTGTGACAGACTGTGGGAATGAACACCAGCAAACAAGTGTGAGTCTGACTTATCAGAACATGAATCCTTAGACTTCAGGATAAATATCCCACCTTGACGAGCTCTGCAGTAAAGCCTAGTAATTCCCAGTGGGAAAACACACCACCAGATGGCGCCATACTCCAAGAATTCCACAGCAAATTCTATTATTCCTCACTATTCCACAGCAAATTCTATTGTTCCAATTATGATTCCTCACACAGAGCACCTTAACAACCAAAAGCAGTTCCTTAATTTGTCTTTGGAGTTTCATATTAAGAAAATACCTTGGATTCTTGATCAAAGATTGAAAAAACTGAGCTCTACTGTGGAGTCACAGAAACTATTAGAGGGAGCTGGCAGTCACAGATTTCCCATGAGGCTTTGCTCCTGTAATGGGTTTGTAAACATGCCTGGGTGTGTGCCCAAGGCGAGAGACGCGCCTACCTGGGAATAGGCTGCGAGGTGGGCACGACCGGCACGAACTTTGGACAGTTTGCCATCTGCTCCTGAACTTTAGTGCAGGATGAGATATGGGAGCGCATTTTCACCAGGGTGACCTGCACGCGGGCACAGAGCCAGACAACGCCAGGGACATGAGAGGGGAGCCTTCCATCTCAGCGACACGTTCAGCCGCTTGTCAGTCTCAGATAGCGGGCGCCACAGAGACGGCAAGGGGGGGGGGGGGCAGGGATAAACAGCTCATAAATGTAATAAGGTAATAAGCTGCAGTGAGTAACCAGCGTCACGGTATCTTCAAAAGCAGAGGAAAACAGCTGCGAACAACAGTCGTCTCACACATACACAGAGTCTCACCACTCACAGCAGTGGCTGGAGAATGGTAGGCGAGACAGGCACGCAGGTACAGACAATGGTGAGAGACAGGCACGCAGGTACAGACAATGGTAGGAGAGACAGACACGCAGGTACAGACAATGGTGAGAGACAGGCACGCAGGTACAGACAATGATAGGAGAGACAGGCACGCAGGTACAGACAATGGTAGGCGAGACAGGCACGCAGGTACAGACAATGATAGGAGAGACAGGCACGCAGGTACAGACAATGGTGAGAGACAGGCACGCAGGTACAGACAATGGTGAGAGACAGGCACGCAGGTACAGACAATGGTGAGATCGGTGCCGCTGGCAGTCAAAGGGCATCACACAGAAGCGCTGCATGCCGCCAGCCTCGGCGCCCACGCTGCACCCCACTCCCCAGGGCCCTGACCTTTTTACTGCAGCCTCGGCACGGCGCTTTATATGAGGAGAGCTGCTTCTCCACGGCGGAGGACCTGTCCACCTTCTTTGGGTCAAAGGGCATGCGGCACAAGGGGCAGAGAGGCGAGGCCACCTGCAGGCACGGCTGCAGACACTCGCCGCAGAACCTGGAGGAACATGGCGGGTAGTGGATCACAATGAGGAGGATGCAGAATCTATAATGCCACTTCCTCAAGCACCAAACCGTGCAGTCAAAACAAAGTTCTTACTTAGCACAGGACATGTGCCGGGCCGGTGACAGAGGAAGACACACAGATTACTGTTAGAATACTGTAGGACAGGTGCACAGCAACCTGAAACTGTCTAACAGACAGCTAGCTGTACAGCTGAGGATCCCTGAAAGCAGAAGGTAGAAGACAGCACCTGCGTCCTGGGGACAAAGAACTGTTTAATGCGCTGACTCTTGCAGTCAGCAGGGCTGACATGGACAGGAGTTCTAAAAACAGAGTTTAAAAACAGCCCGCAACATGTGAGAGGCCAGTGACAGGAAGTCAGGCAAAGGGGAGGCCGAGTCACACAGCGGCAATTTATGGAAACACAAGGCACGGAGCTGCCGGCAGTCTGATGCAGCGCTGCGTGCAGTGTGAACATTTGGGGGGGGCGGGGGGTGAATTTAAGGAAGGGAGACCAGACGTATGAGACAAAAAAGGCTCTGTGCATAGGAGATGCGTCATGAAAAAAACCCTAAAAATGCTGCAACAGTCAATGACGAAGTGTTATGAAAAGTTGGGGGTTACAAAGCCAGCGAGCCTTACAGAAGTGACACAAAAAGGCCTACACTCGAGTCGCAAACTTCACACCTAGCTGAATGAAGAAAGCATTTAGAGCATGGAGCTCTAGACCATGGAGGTGACGTAGGTTCTCCTCTTTATAACTGCGGCTACCAAAATATTTTGCATTCAGATATTTGCTGACTTGAATACTTTGATTTTTATGCAGCATTACTGCTACCAATTTTTGGAAAATGCTCCCACACTGTGGAGTTTTACAGATGCTTTCCAGCAGTGCTAGAAGGCCCGTCTTGACTCGTAACCACTAACTTCTCTGTTTACTGTACTGTACTTGTATGTGTGGGTGTTACTTTGCGAGATGAGTTGCATGTGGTCAGCATATGAACTGCATGTGAATATTGCAGTGCAGTCCATGTATTTCTCCAGATATTGCTGGTTACTAAAAATGAAAAAGTACAAAATGCTGAAATGGTTATAAAAAGTCAGTTTTTTAAAATATGAATGTTGTACAAGAATTTCAACCCTTTAGTAACAAAACTGCCCCACCAAATAATTCACCTTGCAAAGATACTGCCCAGCAAATGCGCACAAGCATAGCCGCTCCTGATATTACAGTAAATATCATTCAACAGGGCCCAGTCAAAATCTTTAATAAATAATTTCTACCGGGTATAAGGTGATACAAATTAGTCATAAATCCTCTAGAGCCTTGGACTAACAACCTTTGAACAATGAGTCTTTTTGAAACAGTTCAACCCAGACGATCATCTGACAACACGAGGTGTGATGTAAAGTGATCACAATGCCATCTGATATCAAACAGATCAGGTGCAGACGTTTCCAAGGGCAGCCATGGAGATGACTTATCTGCCGTCTAACTTTACGACAAAAGAACACGAGACTTTCACTGCCTCAGATTACTCACAGCTAAGATAAAGTTTGCCTGGATGCACCATTTCATTAGGTGTCAGCTAAAGCTTCTGTGTCTATCATGTATTAGCTAGTGAGGGTGCAGAATCGTATACAACAACATGCTAAATCTCTGGGAGAATACAGAGGGGGAGGAAACTGGGGACTATGGACGCACAAAGAGGGGAAAGGGACGTTTTGTGCATGTCCTGTAAATAGGGAAAAAAACACTGAGCAAAGGTCTTATGGAGCGAAGGAGGAGATCAGCCGGAGAAGGCAGAACAACATTAGTGGTCTCATTCGGGTCACATGACCTGGCTAACACATGCCACTTCATGCGCATATTAAGCTAATTATATTATTTATAATTTCAATAAAGAATCCACCGCATGAAGTCAAATCCTGATACATCCAGAGAAGCAATGCCAAAAAAGAATTTCAATACTCATGTCATGGAGCTACGCTGAAGTATATCTGTAGCAAATTGTCAGGTTATAAAAAAAAACTGTTCTGCTACTACAATCTATGTACAACAAGGGAACACTGGCAAAAATAATAATTCTCCCATCTCTAGGGTGGTAGGTTCAACTCTGAATGTATAGAGTTTGCTAGTTAACTCAGTTTACAGGGGTTTGCTTCCTACGAAAGATGGTTTATGTGTACTGGGGTCATAAAAACCGCTCTGAGTGCATGACTGTGTGTGAGAGTCTCTATCCTGTACAGGGTGTCCCCTGCCTTTGGCCCTCTGCCTCATGAAATAGTACCATCCTGTACCAAACTGGTATTCATAACTAGGGATCACTGCAGTAAGACTTCATTTCTAGATGATGACAGCTTCATGTCTTAAAATTCACTGGACAACGTTGCTGAACACCAAGGAGAGACTTTTTACGAGGGTGCCCACTGTACATTTCGAAAAATAACCCCCCCAGGATTTTAGTCAATCTCCAACTTTATTTGGAGATTTCAAACATTGACTCCAAAAGTTTCTTTAATGTGAAGCAGGCCAATGATGCCACGCAAAGAAGAGTGGAGGCCTCCCTGTCTCTCCCCCTCCTCCCCCCGCCCACCCCCGGTCTCCTTCTCCCCTCCCTCGCCCCCACACTGCGCGCTCCCTCGCCGTGTCCTCCCCCCC
>JAODKM010000020.1:2479278-2491447 GCA_026780845.1 Petrocephalus sullivani | reverse complement strand
CCTCCTCCCCAGACCCTACCTGTCTATCCCCCTCCTCCCCTGACCCAAATAGAATTAAATCTCTCTTTATGTCTTCTGGGCCTTAATTTTCCCAAACTCATTTCGGATCTATGCAGAAAGCACATCTCTTTCATCTAGGTTTAAAGATTCCTGCAAGCCAGGGCCATGGAGAAACGCTGCATCTGTTATTCAGAGAAACACATTTCTGAAGATTTGGCGGATGCCTTATTTTATATTACACAACATTATCTTAGTGGAAAAACATCACTGGCTGACACGTCCATCCATAATGCTGTTTTTGCCGCCAAATATTTAAACACCTTACGAAGGGACTGATATAAAAATAAAACTGACTGGAAAACTGTAAATGGAGCGTGACAAAATGTGGTTCTTAAATGGCCATTAACGTATTTTGTTCTTTGAAACGGCCTAATACAAATTTACGTGTTGTCATGCGGCGGGTGTAGCTACGGCTAGGAGCCGAGACGCAAGCTGATGGTTAATAATCTTCTAAAGTAAAGATTTTATCCTGAGTAGAAATCAAGTGCAGAACCTGTGTGGCGCAGAACACTATGGAACGTACCGTTATTTGCACAACTGCTGTGGAAATTATGGGGGGGCTGAGTGGGTGTCCGCAGACAAGCACACCCCATGTGATTCTGAGCTGCATCTGCTCAGCGAAACTCACTATATAAGGATGCACCACGTTTGCACCGTCGCACAGCTTCACTTAACATGCCATGCAAATACCATTAAGAAGACGGTTTGACTCGATTCATTCTTTCATTTTTTCATAACCCCAGCAATAACATCACAATAGGGTAGTTTATAAGCTTGAAAAAAAAGAATCGATCACTGAGGAGATAAAAGAATAAAATAATGATGGTTTAATGCATAAATACCTGGAGAGGACATATGTGTGTTTGTGTGTGTGTGTGTGTGCGCGTGTGTGTCAGAGAGAGAGAGTGACAAAATAAGACAACAGGAAGTAGTTGTGAAAGTGTCTGCAGGAAATGGCAGACGTGAATGCCAGTGTGGCCTTTCCAAGTCACTTCTCACTTCAAAAGATAGCTGTCTAACCTCTGAGCTAGCGCTTCACCACAGTGAGCACTTTTGAAATAGTGATCCCCCCAAGCCAAAATGAGGAAAACCCCAAACACAGCATTGTAACGCCTGTTTCACATGTCTAAAGCTGCAATGCTGATTTCCTGCAAATAAATAAACTTTCTGCGGGTAGAGAATGACAGCTAAAAATCCTGCCTTTTAGTGTTTATTACTAGACTGTATCTTCAAAAAACCCTATGCTTCAGAATAAACAGCAGAGACACATTTAGACTTTCTGAAAACCAAACTGTTTGATCTGACTGGCTTTAAAGAAACTAAGTTACCCCAGATCTAGTGGATACAAAAATACTCTTTAATCCGCTGTGTTGAGTTCCTGCTTATATACAAATATATAAAAATTCTCAAAAATTCAAGAGAGATGAAACTGAATTCAGAAAGAGCACACAACTGTGCCTGTTAAAACCATCATCTGGAATTGTCATGGGGAAACCACCACAGACCAGGGTTATCTGAACAAAAGGCATTGCTTTCCCACACAAGCCTGCTGCAGCATCCCAGGGTCATGCAGACATCCCTCTGGGGCAGGAAATGTACAGTGCTCACGACTCAGGAAACAATAAAAACGGGACCTTCGCAACATGACATGCTCAATTTTTTAAAACTTTGCAGTTCTGTGGTGTTTCATTATGATATATAATGCTGTCAGCTGGAATGGA
This sequence comes from Petrocephalus sullivani, assembly GCA_026780845.1. Lineage (NCBI taxonomy): Eukaryota > Metazoa > Chordata > Actinopteri > Osteoglossiformes > Mormyridae > Petrocephalus > Petrocephalus sullivani. Next base: position 2,489,666 of record JAODKM010000020.1, on the reverse strand, counting down.
ATATCATAATATACGAGTTAGGTGACATTTTCAGCCTAAAATCGTAAAATGTCAAGTGTATGTGGTTTCTTAGATTGCCTACATTAAGTCCCCTGCTCAACTAGCCTACACATCTTTAATTTCCTTATCGGAGAAGAAAGACAAATGGTCTTGATATACACAACATATCTCCTCTTGTTCGGTTTTTATTGCCCCCTGCATCAGCAGGCTTAACCCTAACTATGTCAAGCATATTCCAAGTTGCAGGGGAAAATGCCCTTTAACATGCAAACATGCAAAAAGAAAATGATAAATAATACGCGTGCCTAGTAATGATCAACCCACCACAAAAATAATTCCCCCCCTTTATCTCACATTTTATAAATATAATTATTTATACTGTATACGTATACTTCTTAGGAACATTTATAAATGTTCTTATGTTGACTCCAATCCTCGTTGAACACTAACCCTGGTTCCCCATGTGGGTTTTTTGGACAATGGCGTGCAGTCGGACTGCATTTGTTCGACCTGAGAGGAGTGTGCCGGCCGGCTCTGCCATGGGTATCGCCAAAGCGCCCAGGACGCCTGGGGCATCGTCAACGGCACCGCTGCGGCGCATCTCCCCGGACTTACGAACATCGATCGATTGTCAGGTGAATCGCGAATATGATTAATCGTTTATTCGATGGGCGGGGTGTCGATTTTTTTCAGTTTGTCATGCAGAGAAGCGACCGACGTGTCACTGTACAATACCCGCAGTACTCTAACGGTGTCCACACGCTAGAAACTACACACTACATGAAAGTTGATACTTCCATCCATTCTCACAATTATAGAAAAGGAAAAAAAAAGATATAGCTCCCTGATCCTAGCCAGTGCACAGTAATATGGGACACAGGATGGTGACTCCATGAGTTATAGTAACAATAACTACTACTAAACAATGACTGTAAAAGGCCTTTTATTGCAATGGGAATTAATCAAAATTGCAGTTGCTGGCTAATGGTGGTTGGTTCGGGAAGCGGAGCGAGCCGGACACTCACGTGTGAGCGCAGGCGGCGATGCTGACAGGCTTGTGATAAACCTCCAGACAGATCGGGCATGAGAACTGCGCCTCGACGCTCTCGGCGGAGGCGGCGGCCGCGGAGCCGCTCTGCTGCGCGTCCTGCTGCTGATGCTGCCGGAGCTGGGCAGCGGAGACCAAACTGCGGAACATCGCCATTCGCTTCTCCGCTCAGCGATCTGGCCCCGGGTTCTGCTTCAGCGACCTAACACGTGTCGCATCTGCACGGTTTAGAATAGACGCCGAAGCAAGATAAAGACCCGTCACCGACCATAGGGCACTAGTGCTCGCCCCGTGTCGGAGATGACATACCGCGCACGAAGGAAGTAAACAAAAAAAGACAGCTACAACAATATGCTTTAAAGTCCCTTCTAGCTGGGGGTTCCTCTGGGTACTGTAGTTCACTCGCGTATGAAGTGTACGAAATATACACAAAACTGAACTACAGTCCCCAAAACCATCGCTCCAGTGTACATGCGCGATCGCTGTCTGGTTTGCTCCCCCAAAATAATAAGAATAAACCTAAGATAAAGAAGTTTCACAAACGCAGGTTAACTGGAGACCCTAACCGGACCTACAATAAGATGCATAACTGGGCAGCTGTTGTGAAACTTTGACGTGATGTAATAATTCGGTCTCTTGAAACCTTATAGGCTCTTGGCAGATAACTGTATTTTGAAAACAACCACATTAAAGTTAATTTGGCTAAGCAGTCTATTGGGTTTTGTCTGTAAATAGATCATTTCAATACAAAACATACAGTGCAATGCTATCTTTTAATCTCATTCGTTATTGTTGAAATGTCAGTGGCCAAGACAAGTGATGTCAACTTTGGTCAGCTGGCTGGCATGGAATTTTCAGGTTCAGACTTACATTTACATGTATGTAACATCTTGATTACCTTGTAAATAGTCTGTAGGGTTTCCCAACTGCCCCAATGCTTTTGATGTAGCTAACTTTAGGTTTATAATGGAATTATATGGATTTGCCACAAGATTTCTTGCGTTAGAGTGAGAGTCTGAAAGCAAGAGGGTCACTCCAGATACGCGAGAGTTGGCAACCCTGGAATACTCGTTTTCTGAAAATCAGAAACATTGTAAAATATAACTAATTTCAGTATCTATGTCACCCTTGAGCGAGTGACCCAATTTATCCATGAAAATGCTACTTTTTCGTACCTGGATCATTATGGCTTATTAGGCGATGTCTTTCTTTTGCACCAGTAATAAATAACAGTAAAGTATCTGTACATATGACTTGAATAAGTTTCATCGTTAATCTGTCACATCAATGTAATAAAAATGTTTTTTTTTTCTTCTATTGCACAATGACCATAAGACTTCAAAGAAAGTCTTTAGACGTTTAGACTCAGTAGAGGGAAATTGTTCACTGAATATAGGGCAGTTGGGGCTGAATATAGAATATGACTTATTTGTATATTCTGATGAACTGTCCAGGGGCTGCTTGGTGATGCTGATGGGCTGCAGTTCATAGTTTCTCACCAGCTTCCCTGTCCCCAAGGGCTGACATAGTGTAGAACTTATCCATGAATCCCTAATTCCGTTTTATACTGAGCGGCTCTTACATGTGCGTGTCAACAGCATTGCGAACTGGAGCTCATACAGCCACATTTAATGAACGATTCTCACAGTCAGCAGATATTTTATATTTATTACAAAAAAGAACAATAACAAAAAAACCAGTGATGTGTAAATGAGATTTAAGATGTGTTTACAAACGTTGGCAAGAGAAAGATTTTGACTAGTTTGGAATGTACTTATTTGATCTGGATTTTTCCACAGTACCACAATGGGATAAATAGTATTGAATGATTTTCTTCAAAGTGAAGGGATTCTTTTTGCATCAAAAGGCTACTATTATCCACAAAATAACTACTCGTCTAGCCTGTAACAATGCACGCTGACTGACAGAGGGTAGGTATACAGCACATTGGTGCAGATGCCGGCCTTGAGAGAAGTGTGATTTCACTGAGTTATGTAAAGTGGTCAACCACACTGGGAAGTCAGGGAGAGGAGGATCTGAGCTGACAAGCTGCTATTTAACTGTTCCCACACAATGTGCCACTAAAAGCATGCTCCACCATTAATCCCTTCTGTAGCAGAGACCCAGCTAGAGAACCAGAGCACCAGAAAACAGAATTCCCTCATATTCTCTGTAATGCAGAACTGCAAATGAACCTGGACTTCTCTGATCCTACATGCTCCATGACAGGCCAGCCCATTGTCGTATACCTTTAATGGCTTAAGATATTGAAGACTGACCATGGTAAGCATTAAATGGAGAAGTGCAAATCCTATTTTTTCTAAACCCTCCAGGAACTGAAATTCAACTTTATTTTAAAAGCTTAGCTATATTTATGTCATCCGACTTAATAATATAACCCGCTGCAAACACCTACGGTGTGATTCACTTAAATGCTCCTTCATGTAGAATGGGATTTTATATGTACTCAAGGGGGCCATTAAACAGCTTGGAGGAGGATAAGGTCCTCAGGTGAAGAAAGCTGTTCAGAGGCCAACATGTGCTGACAGTTGTGTACCAGGTTGTTGCTTGACTTGGTTTCTGACTCTGTTTCTCTTCACAGAAGTCATAGGAAGGAAGTATTGATCAAGAGTTGCGGTTTTCTTAGAAAGCACAGGCGCTAGTTGCACTGTTTGTCTAACTGGAGATTATCCTCGGCCTTGAGTCATAATGTTGAATGTCTGCGAAGAGGTATCTTTTTTATTGTCATATCTTCCTTTGCACTCCCATTAATTCACATTGACAGTAACATGGTGAGATTGGAACTCTAACACAGTGAAGAACACACAAGTTCCTATTTAAATATAACAGTGTGTAGGACAGCGGGGAGAAGATGGATTTTGAATAACTCTCCCAGAGTCACATAAAAATGAGTCGCGGTACACAGTGCATGTTTTATCATGTTTTATTGGCTAATTTGCAAGACCCCAACAACACAGTTAAACCAAGCCATCCCCTGCTTCAAATACAAACGTACTCTTTGTGATGGTCCTGTAAATATTCTTCTATGTCATTTAATAGCAAACTCTCATTCCATCCAAAATGCTGGCATTGGGACCTGATGCATTTCGAGAATGGGGAAAAAAGGCAGAATGCCATAGGAGGAACTACCCACATTCTATATATTTATATTTTGTGCTGCATAATCTGTGGAAAAACACTGTAACCCGAGAAGTCATCCCTGCACCACTTCTCTTCTCAGGTTTTACAAATGCTGTGCCTTCAGACCTTACACAAAGTGAAGGAATTCAATATAAAGTTAAGTAAAGCTGGACCATGAAACACAGAGAGTACTTATCTGCAAAGGACCCCAGTTTTAGGGCCGAGTGAAAGAGAAGCTGATAATGTCAGTTTGGCATTCAACAGCTTCTGGAAGATGTTTTTTCTCCTCAGGTCCTTCAGATGGCCGAACATCTTCTAAAATGTTTTAATCTGATACACAGTTAAAAATATACTCTACTGTATAACACCTTTTCCTGGTCCCGGATATGGCGGCCCCGGGGCCTATTCCAGGCAGCACGGGGCGTAAGGCCAGGGTACAGCCTGGATGCAATGCCCGTCCATCGCAGGGCACAAAATCTCAACTATGAACGGTTTAGAGATACCAGTTCCCCTAACTGTATGTTTTTGGATTGTGGGTGGAAACCAAAGTACCTTTGTAATGCTGGGTGAACATGCAAACTGTATAAACACACAAAGAAGAGGCAGGGTGCAAACCCTGAACCCATGTGCTGCCAGGCAACGGCACTACCCACTGAGCCACCATTCTTCAAAGTAAGTAATGTAATTTTGCAATATATTATGTATTAAATGTAATTATAGAATAACCTTACTCATGAATTGGTTATTATTCATGAGTGATAGTGCCAAGCAGTGACCCATTTCACCTCTAAAATCTAAAAACAGGACATTTTAGAATAGGCTGCTTCATCAGCTTTATTGGGGAATGTTCTAGAACATTCTTAAAATATAGTACTCGTTATTTTAGGCCCTAAGATTAGATGTTTATTTCCTTTCTGATAACACAGCAACAATTCACAATGTTAACAACAGTGTGGTCAATAGTATATCCACTGCTGTTTTAATGACAGGCATGAAAAATGAAGCCTATCTGACATTCACGTCCCACTGAGGTTTGTGAGGAATTGTCCGTTCATGCATCCAGTTGTGTTAATGTCTGTCCAGTGCAGGACGGCACTGATGCTGGAGCTTATTTTGCTACGAACAGGGGCATGATGCAGAGGATACTCTCCATGGGATGCCAGCTTGAGGAACTGACTATCATGTTAATGGATTTGAGTCCTCAATGGAACCACACACCAAAATAAGCAAGACAAGATATCACAAAAGCTAGAGCGGCATGGGAATCGGAATGAGCTTGCTAGGTGTAAGAGAAAACCTAAGGGAACACATATAGCGATCAACTAGATGAAGAGTGGGTGGAATAAATCAATGCAACACATTCAATCATCTAAGTCCCCTCCCTGGGTGACCATACCCCCCAGTTCACATAAAAACTGTCACGATGTTGTTATTACTGTGTCATGACATTACATAGACATTCATGCAAATGTTGCAAGCTGCAATTAAAAATGACACACAGAACCAGAGACAAGATACAAACCCACCACAAACACAGGAAGAACCAGGGAGCTCTGCACAAAAAGAACCAGAGACAAGATGCAAAACCACCACAGACACAAGGAGAATGTATAAGCTCTGTACACACAGAACCAGAGACACAAGAAGAACATGTAAGCTCTGTACACTTAGAACGAGAGATGAGATTCAAACCACCACAGACCCAGGAGGAACATTTACGCTCTACAAATGCAGAACAAAAGAAATACAAACCACCAACCTATGTAGGTGTGAAGCTATGCTGCTGTTCATTGTGGCCATGTGTAACACTCCTTAAAAAAGTGTTCACCTTCCGATTTACAGCTGGATTTACTTTACAAATTGTCACTTTACAGTATGTGACACTGAAACATTGAAGTGTAGAGACAGCCTTGCAAACTTTCATGTCACTTAAATGAGCAAAGTGTCATAACACAACTTTATATCAACATAAGCCTATGATAGTCAACATAGGTGACTATCAACTTATGTCAACTTGACAGAGGAGTTCCCAATGTCAGCATTTATGACTGCTAAAAAAGTTGAAATTAATCTTTATAAATATATTAAGTTAATGTAAATATATGCTTTTCTCAAGATAAGTCTGCTTTTGTAAAGGGCTTATGCTGGTGTCATGTAGCCTTATAATGAACATCCTTAAAGGGCTTATGTTGGTGTCATGTAGCCTTATAATGAACATCCTTAAGTAAAGGGCTTATGTTGGTGTCATGCGGCCTTATAATGAGCATCCTTAAGTAAAGGGCTTATGTTGGTGTCATGCGGCCTTATAATGAGCATCCTTAAGTAAAGGGCTTATGTTGATGTCATGTAGCTGTATAATGAGCATCCTTAAGTTCAATTCAATTAATTTTATTTTTATATAGCGCCCTTCACAACAGAGTTGTCCCAGGGCGCTTCACATGGGTGTGTTAGAATACATTGCTATATGCAAGACAAAACAGAGTGGGACAGAGAAAATAAAATACATAGAATGAAAAAAAGACAGAAGAGAAAAAAAGAAAAGAAATAAAAAGCCAATTGACAACAGAGGAGAGGAACCACAAACCCCCAAGCAGGGTGAAAGAAACCTCTGGGGGCCCAAGGTCACCTGGCTGCCCACCCCCCTGGGAATGCTAACATTGCAGAAAAAGTGCAATCAATATATTTTTTTTAAAGTAAATGCTTTCACGACAAATTAATATCACCCATTGATATGACTAACATTAGCCACATTTTTTAATATAACTTCACAATATAAATTTATGTTAATATGTTCAAATAACATTTTAATCTGACCAGTAGGAGAAACATTTGCAAAATCACATATGATGCCCCCCTATAGAATAGAATAGAATATATCTTTATTTTCATTGTTTTTTGAAAGACTTACAGGAGTCAAATCTGGAAAGACAGATTTCACTTTTCGTTTCACTTTCTGAGTTTTAGTAAGATGGTCTGTCAGTAGCAGAGAAATTACATAGAGGAACCACTCTCTGCTTTCAGCTATTTCCATACACTGGAGCACTCTGTCCTGGGCCCGAGTATTCAAGTACTCTGGGAAATGTAGTCACTCTCATGATGTCGCACACTGTCTGCCCTGTTTTCCTTCCCATCCGCTCCCGGGGGTCATTTTCCATCACAGTGCTTATATTTTTTGATCCGTAGCAACAACAATGCTGCAGGATTGACCAGAGTGGCTTTACTACTCTCACTAGTGGGTAGGACAGACATTAAGTAAATGAGCCATGCTCTCACATCCAGCAGTAATCAAGATTACAAGCAGCTTTAAATGTAAACAAGCCTAAGAAACCTAAACTTTGGCCTGATATAATCCATGACATTTCCTGGTGATTACTGACTTCCTAAACCCAAGATGCCAAAACTTTTTACAGTGAGCATAATAATTGAAATATTCACAACGTGACACTTGGGGGCACTGTTGTTTCACTGTTTAATAGCACCACCTGTCAAACCTTCGTGCTGTTACCACAAAGCTGAGTATAAGGGGTTTTCTAATGACAGCACAGGCAGTTTAAAGCTATCAAGACAAACAGTTCAGATTTCCCTGGGTGTAATGGGATAGCCTTTTACAATGGAAAGATATAAAAATATTCCAATAAACAAACCTCTAATTAAATGTCTAGTCTAGATCAATAACTTCCCCCCAAGTCCACAAAATGTACTACTTATAAAATTAAATTAAATAATAACAAGGTATATTGTTTGTTATTTGATATTTTATGCGTGTTGCATGTTAATAGATTTCCACTTCTAATACACGTGCAGGCAGGCCAAATATGGATGTCTGTCACATTACACACGCACGCAGGGGGTATACGCCACTTTCAGTGTGGTAGGAGGCAGGCCAGTGGGACAACATACGCAGGCAGACAAACACGCCTGATGCATACACACCTGTACTGTGTAATCCAACTGTCTGTATTATATATACATACACATAGTGATATTCCTACGTATCTGACATTCAACAATGCACAGATCACATGTCTCTGTGTGAGAATGTTTTTGAAAATGATAACTTATTTAAAAATAATAAAAAGCCACTTTATGACACTGTATTGTCCACATACTGTAACTGCATTTGTTTATAAATGAAACTGTATTTTTCCTCAGCTGAATTGAATTAAATGCTTCCCCTCTTTAACCAGTCACAAGCATTGGTTATAAAATCAACCCCCGTTGTTATGAGATTCTCTTGTTGTTTGTTGAGGGGTTTTTGGTGTGTGTGTGGGGGGGGGGGTGTGGATTGAACAAATGCTTTGCTTGTCCTCAGGGACTTCTACTGTACACCCCCTGCATTTTTTTTTCTTCATTTATCCCAGACCAACCCCCAAATCCTAATTATTAGTGGAGGGCACCTGTGACCCCCCCTGAGATTTATTAAATTCAGTGAGTATTACTCAGAAGAGCCTATGTCCTGCACAGGACCTGTAGGGTTAACGAGGGTGTGGAGAATGTTTTACATGTGTGTGGGAGCAGTGGGAATGGGAAGCTGGGGGAGGGGGGACAGTAGACAGATAGAAATGTCTCTTCAGGGCAATTACAGCCCATAATACAGGTGCACACAGCATCTGTATGGCTTTCTCTCCCCACCCCCTATTTTGCTCCTGATTGGCCCCTGGAGACTGCGTGGGTGTGTGTTTCTGTGTGTGTTTCTGTGTGTGTGTGTGTGGGGGGGGGGGGGACATAGTGTTTGATAGAGCAAGCACCCGAGGCTTCATCCACCCATAATTTCACCTCCACCCATCATTGCTCAACAACACCATGTCTTCCCAAAGGAGGGGAACAAGTAGCCCCCCAACCACCCACACACACACACGGCAGCACAATGGTGCTCTGTGCCCCCACCACCTCTGGGCGTGTGTGTGTGTGCACAGAGAGTGCTGATTTATGTGTGTTATATGAAAGTCTTTTCCTAACCTTGCTGGTATATTTTTGGGGAAAAATGTCCACACAAGGACAGTGGCAACATCCTTCATGAAGCAAGAAAAATCCGTCTGTCAGCTTGAAAAAGGAAAAGTGCTTTTTTCTATTTATTCATTATCAAAATGGTTTAGTTGTAATATCTTTTTCAGTTCTGTTGGATAAGGCTAGGAATCAAATATAGCATTAAAATGAGAGTGATACACAATAACAGTCAAACATTAAGTGTGATGTTTGTGTGTGTGTGTTTGTGTGTGTGTGTGAGAGAGAGAGAGAGAGAGAGAGAGAGAGACCATTGACACAGGGCTGGATTTACAATGATTCAGGTAGGTTCTCTGTTTGAGTTTCTGACCCAGAACGTGTTTGCCTCAGTTCTTGTCAGCAGAACCAGTAAGAGAAGCAACGACGATGTGGTTTAATTTCAAAGTGTGTTCGATTTCAGTCTCACTTCCATTTTAACACCTGTTCATCAGAGCCAGATGTAGACTTTCAGTTCTGTTTTCTTAGCAGAGCTCTTTCAGTTTGACCTTTGACCCTGAGCCCTCTGGCACATTTGGTGACCCCCCCCCCCAACATGCAACAGCACAGATCATATGCAAATGATAATACAGAAGATTATGTTAGTTTCACTGCCTATGCTAACAAGCCCGAGAAGTAAGTAAGAAATAATAATGTAGTACAATGTCTGTTTGAATAAAACCCGAAGCAATAATGTGTATTTCAACAATAACTTTTCCCATTTTCTGAGAAGCAAAAAAAAAATCACATTCATCATTTGCTCGTTGTCACACAGCACAGCTGACCTTCCAAACAGCCGTGCAGACAGTAACAATGAGAGGGACAACAAATGCAAATGGAGGCCTTGATTTATGACGTTAAAGACCTGGGGGGAGATGGGACATTGCACAAGTGTGCAACTGGACTGATTAGGCATTCATGGGCTTCACTGGTGCTCTCCAAAGCACGTGCACTACTACAGAGTCAAAGGAGAGGCCATAATGAGAGTCACATGGCCTGGCAGACACACACACACACACACACACACACACACACACAGGCATGCGAAGACAGCATCTCTTGTGGACACTGGGCCATTCAGCAGACTATTGATTGGTGTCTAAAATGCTTGTCAGGACCAGATGAGGCCAGAATGTGATGGGCTGGTGGCTGCATTTGCCAGAGGCTGGCTGGGCTTAAAGTGTTCCCTGCGGAGTGACAGGGGAACAGGGGGGTGGGG
>JAODKM010000020.1:2466260-2479178 GCA_026780845.1 Petrocephalus sullivani | reverse complement strand
GGGGGGGGGGGGGGGGGGGGGGGGGGGGGGGGGGGGGGGGGGGTTGATATACCTCCACTCACTCCCCTGTCAAATTCTCTCCCAGGCTTGGACGAGCGGGGCAGCCCAAAAACAGCAAAACCAGGACCAGGGATGGTAAATGTTACATGACTGCTATAGATTTTAACATGGAGGATTAATTTATGGGATCGCTGGCGACCTTTTCTAACCGATCTGATTCATAAATACAGCTGGCAGGCCTGTGACATTGTGCACGCTATAGCTAATGGAAACCTGGCTCCGGCCCTTAGCCAGCGCCTGTGAGGAATCTGGTGTTTGTCGTCAGTGGGCGCCTTGTTCGCGGCACACACTACCAGACCGAAGGCATGTGTGGTGACAGCCCCTGAATCTTCTGAAGTGCCCCTTTAAGGGCAGACAATGAGTAATGGCCAACGCGCCGTCGCGTCTGCCAGGAACCAATCAGAGGCTTCATAAGTGTTCAGAACTGCAGTAGGAACCCCCAATAGACTCGTGCCCTGCATGCGCAACATTTTTTTAGGTTTAAAGGGTTTTTAAAGAATTTAAAGGAGATAAAAAGCATTCATCAACACTCATAGATGGATAGACTTTGTTGCCATTTGCACAGGAACAGGAAAGTACAAGTATACTGGAATTCTTGTGTGTAGTTTTCAGGATAGAGGGGAAAAATAAGGAGTTAAATAGACGACACAATTAATAAGAATCACACACGAATATACAAATAAACACTCTGGATTATTGCTCATAAACAATAACACAAAAGCCCAAACTGAAATCACCAGAAGACAAAGCACTGTATTTGAATTGGGTGTTGCTGTAATAAAAAAAAGTATGTAAATTATAAATTATGTGTGAACAAATTTTATGTGAAATAACCCCCCCTCTCCCCACCACGCATAAAATATCACTGTATTGATTCACAAAAAAAAAATCTGTATTCATTAGTGCTTCCTCGTCCCTTTTTGCAATTCCAGGTCAGGCTAGTGGCTGTGAAATGGGATAGCGATCTTCACAGTACAGTCACAATGGGACCCATTTAATCAAGCTGCCTGGGAGTGTGACCATCGATCCTGGCTCAGTCTAGCTCTTTGTAAGAACTAGATCAGTATTGATCCCATCGATTCCACTTCCAGCTTTTCACAGTAACTTGTTTTCCTCTTCTTTGTGTTCAATACCACGCAGATTTACCACGAGTCAGAGAGACCGGGCCGGATTTTAAGCGAAACGGAGCGATTCCCTGATGCGATCCAGTCATTCTCAGGCTCCCAACAGTCCGCAGGGGCTTGTTTTGCCCCCGCCCAGCACGTGCCGACGACTGACGGTGGGCTCATGGGCAATCAGAACCATTTGCGGGAGCTATACTCCGGTTCACACTGACTGATAAAAAAGGCTGCTATTGATTCAGAAGCCCTTCAGGAGACAGCAATTCAAGCATCCCGCAGGATCTCAAATAGCTCCCCTTTCAGCAAGGCAGAGCCTTGGTCCTGAAGAGCAGGTAATGGAGCGACCAAGAGATGTCACATTAAAGCACATCTGCCCAGTGAGTAAGACAACACCCGACCATTTACAGAGCATGCAATGTACCACTGGTACTTAAACCCTCAACGTGTTTGTTTCATTATTCTCAACCCTCATCCTACCGACATATTTAACACCTACAGACTACCGACTGGAATAAGTGAGAAGCAATCAGAATGGCAAAGTAATAATAACAGCATAACGTATTTCTTCTCAAAACATTATTAGTTATGTAATTAATGTAATCGAAAGAAAAAATTGACATTATTATTAGATAAAAAATATTGTTATTTTATCAAAGTTACAATTAATTTGCAGACTGAAATTTGTAAAATAACGATCTATACTTTTCTTTAATACAACTTGCAACTGCATACTGTAATATTAATTTTATCATTTCAGTGTATATTAATTCTCTGCTGACTGCATTTTTATTTGGTTGAATGCAAGGTCTCTTGAGACAGTAAAAACTGTGTGATGACAGAAAGGAGACTCTCCTTTCCACCTACCTCTGTCTATAACAACAAATAAAGAAATAAACATACAAACAAATAAAAGAAGGAAATTTGGATAACAGCTCCTGCAAAATAAAAACGTATAATTGTTTGGAACCACACCAACACATGACCTGCCTGTAAATAGCTTTGATGCGGCACTACATTTCTGCACCCCCTTTTTTGGCTACCCTCAGGTCACTCAGTTACCAGTCCCTGTACAATAATGTTGTATATTCTCTCACAAGCTCACATTCCATCCATTTATCTGTTCAATTTCTTTAGTTGTATACCCCAACACATGCGTAATCAGCATGTTCACATTTATGTGCACCTGTACCTAGGCGTGCACGAACATCCCTGCCTGCAACTGCACAGCAAGGACAAATTCCTTTAGCATCACTGTTTGCTATGCTCAGTGAATAAAAATGACCCTGATTCAGTGATGATAACTTCAACTGCTGGAAAATGATAGCGATTGGGAGAAATTCAGGACTGTCGTCTCCAGCTGATACTTTGTTTTCTGATTGGTCGATCACTTATTACCCAGGCAGCTCTGATTCATTGCCAGTCCTTCTAAGAGGCCCGACTCCATTTCACTATTTGGGTCTGAAAAAAGCTTGTTACCTACAGAGAAGGTACCTACTGCACCGCTGTCATGTTAGTGTGGACATATGTAGATGCTGGTCTGGTCTGCATCTCACAGTACATTTTTCAAATCTTTTTTTCAGATATTCATATATAATATTCGGAATTCTATATATTTAAATGGTTTGGTTGTTTATTACTGAAGGCATTTGTCGTACAAGACAGAAAACTTTTTGTTTTAGAAATTTCCTGTAGGAATACAGTCTAGGATGGCGTACAACTGTAAAGTCATTGCCATCATGTCATTGCCATGGTAACTTAGGCTGGCTCTGCTAGGTAGTAAATGGGTTTTCAAACTGCTGGCCTCCTTAGATAAGGAGGTTTTGGCTTCTCTCCCTGCTAAGAACCAGGTTTCTGTGTCTCATCGTATTACATGCTCAGTGGAATGCCCCATCCATAGGACCGCCATCTCTCCGAGGCCCTTCCGCTTGGCACTTCCCGGGAATCCCTAATCTCTTCCCAAGCTTGCATCCAGCATCATAAGCTACAGGGAGATTTCATGTAACTACACATTGAATGCGTCCATCAGGGCTGTCAGGGAAATCACAGCACTCGCACCAGGGAATCTGCTTGTTGGGATTTGTACTTCCAAAGGATATCCTTCTCCTGCCTATCATAAAGAAGGAAAAGTCAGCAGCCAGCTGGTAAATGGGTAAACCGCTGAAGATTCCGCTCCGCGATGGTGAAGGTCGGAGTGGGGCTGAACCAGGTCAATATCATCCTTACCAGGCAATTACATACCACAGCAGCTACCATGCAACCCTGTTCTCTCAAATTACAATTTGGCCAACATTATTATTATTATTATTATTATTGTTGTTGTTGTTGTTGTTGTTGTTGCTGTTGTTCCGACAGCAGGAATATGAGGTTACGGAATACAAAACGTCACAAACAGGAAGTCACTGATCACATTCCTGTCCCCAAAAGTGAGTTTTGAAAGGAGGACTGGGACAGACGTGCAGGGTAAAGCCTGCTTTCAGCACGGTTCACACACAGGCTCGGAAACTCTGCTGTACCTCAGTGCACACACACACACACACACACACACACATCAAACTATCCTTCTCTAGGCATGAAACTCAACATGACAGCCCCATGCAACAACTTACGATACAGCTAGGAGAACATCCTTTTTTGGGATGGAGGTTCCCGGAAGTCCAATGGATGGGCATTGTGCCCAGATAACGTATTTCATTGGTCCCCTCCTGTAATCTGCGTTCACGGGTTTATTATAAGCCTCATGAGTGTTTCTGTAAAGTTAAAAAAAATGTTTTATAACTACTGAGACCAAGCTGCGGGGGGTGTTTATCTATTTCTCCCAGCCCTCCGAAAAGCTTTATTTTATTTATAAACTTTGAACCGTCTTCAGATAAGGTGCCATTTTCTTCTGCTGTCATGCGTGATCTCTCCCTCCATTCTCTCCTGAGCGTCCCTTTCAGGCTGCCGGCCCTCCCACCATCTGATACGGCTATCTGCCGCTAGCAGCTGCCGCTGCGTGGCGCCGTCGCCTCTTCCTATCGCCAGCGTGGCCCGGCGCCAAAGCCCCGCGGAAAATGAATCCCCCCTTTTCTGCAGAAGCCCTCCAAGCTCCCAGAAAGGGGCTCCGCCACACATTCCATTATCTGCACTTTCAGGCCTGGCGTTAAAAAAAAAAAAAAAAAAAAAGAGGGAAAGCAAAGAGAGGAATTAAATGAGTCCATTAATAAAGTGGACGACAAGCAGCCGGGCGGGCCATTGTCCTGCTGCGGAGGGGAGCATTTACATTTTCAAAGTGATGCTGTTCTGCCTGTGTTTCGCTCCTAGATTTTTTTGTGTGTGTGTGCGGCTCTTTTCATCTGTGTTTTACCTCTTTTCTCTGGGGTGCTCTCTGTCTCGGCTAAATCCTCGCAGTCGTTTATCTGATGCCGTTGTCTTGTTTATCTGAAATGATACTGACAGCCTGCTTTGGGGTGACAACACCCACATCTCCACTCAAAGACCTCTTTTGGGTAACAGCAGTGCAGCAGCTTTCCCGTGTCTCCACTCAGAGACGCCCCTCTCTCCTACTCTCTCATGACCCCTTTGACCCAAAGTAACCTTTACCTTGCCTTCGGGCACCTCCCATTGCCCTGCGGACAATCCCGCATGTGGGCGTTTATGATGTATCAAGCGGCACATTGCCATGCCATCAGTTACTCTGTGAATCATTTGCCTCAAGCTGCAAAAGCCTGGAATGACCTGTATGAAAGAGTTCAGTAACTATAATAATGATTCTGCAAGCTCCAAAGATGGCAGAGATGTGCAGTTATTTCGTAAAACTTCTATTATTGATTTGTAATATATTTAATCTATCTGTCCATGCTCCAGGTGCTTCTCTGGCTTTCCCACAGCATGGAGACTGTCCCAGGGAACGCTGGGGATGGCCATACACACAAACAGACCTGCGTACCTATCTAAATGGGGACTGTCCATTCATTTCTATGGGGAAAACCCTAATCCCAATCGCGACACCCTTAACCCCAACCCAGCCCTAACCTTAACCATATGTAACCAACCCAAATACAAGACTTTTGGCATTTCTACGTTTTTGATTGCGTTCACAGATTTTTATAAAATCAAGGTTATCCAAATGGGGACCTGAAAAGATGTCCCCAAAAGTAGGGAAATTTCGGGTTTTACTGCACTTTGGTGACATTTTAGTAAGCAATTTAGATTGACCAATTCACTTTAGGGCTGGCCTGCCCTATAGGCAACATAAGCGACCGCCTAGGGTACCTGGGGGGGGGCTTACATTCCATTACATTACTGTCAGTTACACTAGTTTTAATATCGTGCTACTTTTCTTATAAAGCTAGCAAGCTAGTAAGCAACCAGATACCCTGTGCTAATGAAATGTTTTTACTACTGAATTGACAAAATCTATTTTCTGCTGAGCTGGGGGGTGGGGGGCACGGCCGCTAAGCAGAATCTCGCTGCGGGGGCCAGAACACCCAGGACCGGCCCAGTTTTACCTTACTGCATATTTTTTGACTGTGGAGTAGTTGTGATAAGACCTAGATGAAGATGTAAACTACACAGAGAAACAGAGTCGGGAATGAGACCCTCAAGCCTCTGTGGCAAAATGACGTAGAAGCCAGAGACTAGAAACATAACAATGAGTTATTATTCAATGGGCCTATACGAGTGGGCAGGAGTCAGCAGGAATCTTCATGACAGTCCCTTCCCTTTTGGGCACCCCTGAACAATGACGGTAGAAAGGTGGCACAGAGAATGCGGCAGGTGGGCTGAGATGGACCAGGCTCCACATCATTAGGAACTTAGGCTCTTGATAAGTTTTGTCTTGAGGAAAAGGAGACAGCTGATGTTGGGTGAAGCGGATGAAATGAATGTTTAGGATGGTCTACAGTAAGAGCAGCAAACTCCGTGTGCGCGGTACAGCTGAGTCATACGTTTCATCCATCGGATGGTGAGCAAGCCAGAGGAGAGGCACCTTTTTCTTGAAATCCGTGGTTTCTCTGCACTAGATAAAATGAGTTGTTGCAACCTAAAGATGAAACAAACCTCTTCAACTGTCATTCCCTGGATTTCTGAAAGTCTGACTCAGGTCTGTGTTTAAAAAATGTTGTTCTGTGGGTTTTGCTGAAGTCTTACAGTATCTCCACTCCAGGCGGCTGAGGATAATGAGATGTAAGAAAATGTGGACGGCCTCCGCTGCTTGGCATTATCATTCTCTACTTCTGAAGATCTAAAATATTCACTATATAGCTCTCTGAAATTACATTTTCATTTATGTTTAATGATATTTATTTCAGAAATAGCAGTTAAAATGTAGACATCCCTTCACTTCTGGTACCTTTTCTCTAAGTCCAATCGAGTGCACTCATTAATATTCGCAAGCTACACGCTTGAACCTCCAGCAGAACACGTGATCCGAAATGCAGAGGGATTATCAGAAATCATGTTTCTCTACTTCCTTCCCTCTGCATATCGCTGCACTTTCGGAGCAAAGGACCCCGATATGAAATGGCCATAAATCGAAAGTTGGCATCACAGTAGGGGACGCGTGTGTCACACTGGTGCCGACTGGCCCACGACGATCGTGCTACAGTGCCCTTCACCACCCCGGCACCTCCTTCACCTTCCCCAGTCTCTCGTCTCTCCATCCCGTGGCCCCCTCGCGCATGGAATATTGCGGCACAGGGGCCTCATTATGGCTCAATCCAACCTCGGCGAGTGTGCAAACAGATTAGCCGCTTAAGACGCTCCCAATCCCCTCTCCCGCTATCAGCGCCCAGCACACTCCTCAGATAGGAGCCGGGCTCAGGGCTTATTTCGCTCTGACTCATTCCGCTGCTCGATCTTCCAGAATGTGCCTGCGGCGAGGGTGTGTGTCACGGTTGCATCTAATACAATTAAACGTCATTTGCAGAAGGCACTGGCTTACTTCCTCATAGGCTGGTGAGAGGGACAGCGTTACTATACAAGTAAACCCCAAGCCTCTTTCACATTAACATAGATTCTTCTTCGTCATGCCCTGGATGCTCTTTATATATTTCAGTGCATCCGAATCCTGGCGGTACCGTCCTGGTTTGCGATGTACACAAAAGAAATAAAGAATGACTATAAAAAATAGAAGTTAGTCGAAGGAAAATGAAGTGGACCAGATGGCTTCTTATCCACACAAACAGGGGTGGAACTCCCAGGTCCTCATCTTCTCCATGGAGATAAACCTGGAACACAGGCATGCTGAGAGCCACCTGAAGCCAGTCACACAGGAGACAAACCTTGTAGAACATCAAGGCTCTTCATCCATCACTAATTACGTTTATATATTTGTTATATCCTAGTTGTACATTACATGGAAATCTCAAGGCTTAGTGATGTCAAAACAACTGAAACTAATGTTGCTTTAAGGGAGGAAGGAATTCCAGCGTAAGACTAGGAAGCCATACAATCAGAAAGCATCTATGCTATGATTGCACGACAGAGATGCTTGGACAAATCGGAAGATTTGTGAATCCCCATGACCCACAAATCACATGAAGTTCTGCGGCTGCTCTGTGGGCCATTGTTAGAATCTGTCGAGACCTGCCTGCCGGCAAACAGTTCTTCATCACTGGAAACGTTTAGTATTCAGACGGTTGTCTGTTAAGTGAAACTTGAGTTGTCAAAGTGCCTGACTGGAATACTGACTAAGTATCATTCACAGCTACTAGAAAAATACCGCTTTGTTTCTACGAGGAGCTCAACTGAATCCACTAGCATGTGCATTTCTGCGTTTGACCCCTCATTTCTAAAAATGATACATGGTTTTACTCTGATGCTGCTGCTCGCGTTTCAGTACGGCTGCAGACGGCTGGGAGTGCCGTGGTTGGCGGTTCTGATCCGCGGAGTAGAGGAAGTGGTACATGCATGGGCAGCTCCAGGTGTCCGCCCCCCCACTGCCCACCCCCTTCCCCGTTCTCTGGATGTGTGCTTGTCCAGACAGAGGTACGGTAATTAAACCCCCGGCTGAGCACAAAATGCCTCACCTGCAATCGGCACTGACCCTGAAGGCCCATATGGTGAGTAGGTGTAGGGAGTGGAGAACGATTGAGCAGCACAGGTGAGTCGACAGGTGCCAACTGAACCCGCTACACGCAGCTGGCCAGCTGAGCCACTTCTAACCAGCTTCGTAAGTGTTCACCGTTTCTGTTTGATAAGCTATACTGTATTGATCCCGGGGTGAAATGCATTGAAGTTGACACCTGGTGTTCCCTTACCAAGAATCGAACCCTGACCATGGTAGTGAGAGCAGTAAATGTATGTGACACTTTACATATACACAATAATACTTTTCCTCTGTATATATTCCAGACATTTTGAACAATGCTTTCTAAAACTCTTGTCATGACCATAACGCATATGAATATAACAGATAAGGTCTTAAATGCTTCAACATGAACTAAAAAGAAAAAGCATAACAGAAGACTGCACTCACAAAGAGGTTTATTCAGAATCTTAAATAAGGTCTTATTAGCATATTTTAATAGTAAGCTATCCTATTTGCATAATGAGTCTTCCGCCCATAAAGCACACAGCTATAGATGATGAATTATTCATTCATTTGGGACAGTAACCCAGCATAACATACATCTCTTAATTATAGCTCATTGAATGACTGTAGCTGATCTTCTGTTCACTCCACAGCTTGCTGGGCTGCATATATATGATTTTCAACACAGTTAGAGATGTTCACTGAAATAGATCAGCTGAATTTTATACTTGAAGTCATAAGAAATAATTAAGAATACTGCCACCAGAATCTATGGCCTTCTTTTTCTTTGGGTGAGTAATAAAATGAGCAATTTTTGTGTTTTATGTCTTTACATCTGGATAATGGCTGGTGACTGGAGGTTTCAGAAATTTCCCTGCGAGTATTTCAGGATTATGTAGATTGCACTTCACCTTCTGATATCACCTAGGAATTATGGAAAACTGAGAATTAATGTCCAGACAGTTTCCTCGCCTTGAAAGTCACACGGATGTTACAAAATGCAAAAACACACTGGTTGAACACACTGATTAAAAATGAGCATGTTTGAAAAGGTCTTGCTTCACTTCCTGAGTATAAGCATGAACTAAAACTGCTCTACTGAGACTGAGAAGCAATACAATTGTTACCCGACATTCTGTGAGAAATCGTGTTAATTTGCATCATAATGCATTACTTTGGATTTTATTTATCATAATAAATACTGCCTGAGCTTTCATATCCTGCATCCTCATGGCCATGTGCCACAGTGTTCCATCACCTTAATATACCTCAATATTTCCATTAAGGTTCCAGAGAGTTAAGGCACAGTACATTAAATGTTACATATGCCTAATCATTTATGTAATAACACAAAAAAATTAAACAAGCTACCCGCTATTATGCCCTTGATATATATATATCAATTCGAATATGACCAAAATGTTTTTCCTCGAAAATCTAAATTTCCCATTTGTTAATGAATAATTATTATAAAATGTTCCATTAACGTCTATATTTGTAGGGCACCTTTTACGAATTTTACCGGAAAAAAATGTCAGCACCATATAGTATAGCTTTTATGCAAAGCTCAGCAATCCGATCCAAAAAAGAAGACACGGTGAGAATGTGTATTTCTTTGTTTTTAATTACACAGATAGATAGCTTAACACAGACATCAACCTGAAGTCGAATTATCTTACAGTGTCACATGTCCAACACGACGCACAATTAGTAAGGGAATTAGCAAAAAGGGTAAAGCATGCAATTAAAACAAGCTGAAATCAGAAGTGAAGTCCCCTGGCACACTTCACTTTGTATCTAGGAACTGATCACAGGTACCAATAAAGAAAGAACAGAAAACACTGAACCATCCCATGTGTGTAATTGTGTGTTGAGGACGGTACAAAAAGCTTTCCTTTACATATCAGGCCCTTTCTGGACTGCAGTACTTATGAGAAAATGGAACATCTCTATAAGGACATGGAGAGACACAGAGCTGTATCCAATTGACTACAGACTGTTCAGCTTACTTTCAGCATTGCTGGGCTCACCGTACAGGCTAATTAGACCATTAAGGCAAAATCCTTAGAATAGTAGCCAATGCGTTCTTCACATGAGATCAAAAATAATAGCATATGTTTTCTTTGTAAATCAAACTCCAGAGTGGTACAGCTATTTCCAGAAGAGTGTCAAACCACATGCATGTCAAATATATTCTTTAGTTTTCATGTGAACAATGCCTCATGCATTGAAATCATTGGAATCAACAGAAAAGATCTGTAACCTTATGGGTAATAAAAAAAAGGACGTAACTGAACTGAAATAAACCTCTCTTGCTGTTTGCGCAGACAGGCGAGCCTTCTTTGTTGAGGACCAGCATATCTCCCTTTCTCCTAATGTACATCCAACCTAGTGAATCACTGACTCTATTTGCACATGAACAAGGTTTCAGCATGTCACAGCCTACCTAGTGTGCCACGGTCCACCCTTTCTGCCCCCAAATGGTCCAAAGCCTTGCCCCATGGAAACATCACAGACAAGAACTTCCTGAAAGAACCCCCTCACTGCTGCAAGCTCATATGTGGCTAAAAGACCCACAAATCGGCGGATCCGATAACATTAAATATGTGAAGTATAGGACTCATTATGACTGTGATTAGTATGGAGCATACCTTTGTCATACATCCAATACACTGCTCCTTACAACTTTGACAGTTACACCCGCCCAAACACACTGGGGTTGCGATTTGTAGAGCTCTAGAAGAGTTAACCATCAAAACCCCAATGTAGGTTTCCATCATGAATGTTTTGGTTTATTTCTTTTCTCTGTTTACTCAAAGCTCAGTAGTTCCACTGGTGTATGATGAAACTGCACCCTCTTAACATGCCCGGAACAGTAAAAAGTTTCACAAACATACGTAAAGGAGTCTAGCTTTTACAATGCAAGACACTGGCCTGGATGCCCCAGGTCAGGAAATTTGATTTAAAAAAAAAGCCAATCTCTCGGATACATATGAACTAAGTATGCTTTGATCACGTGAGTCTATCTTACACACTTTGGTTTTCAAATTCAATTCAATTCAGACCTGTCCGTAGCATATAAAAACTGAGCCGTTTACCGATCAGACAAACAGCTGTGTGGAATTGCTTTGGTCTCAATTAAAAAAAAATTGCCATTCATTTATCTTACAGGCTTGTAATAGCTCCCACACACCAGAAAGCACAGACCTTTAAACAGCTAGCTTAATTTTCAACAGAGACAAATGAAAGCTTGTATTTATTCCATTTTCTGTGTTGTGTTTCTTCAGTGCAGTCTAAGCAAGACCTGTCTTGCAATGTTACAAATTTTCTTCCACCGTACACCAAACTTAATCTTAACAAGCATTGCATTTCAAAGTTAAGAATTTTCCCAATCAATACTTCAAGTGCATTTACATTATTAACATGCAAAATGACACTGCAAAACAATAAATTATTTTTCTCAATAGATTGGGAACACACACTGCATATGAGGATATGTGTATGTAGCAACAGGGAACCAAATTAATATATTGTCACCACTTTTCATGTTATCTTGAATGGCTATGAACTCACATTTGTTTTAGAGGGTGGATTCAGCTTCGGAGAGGGTGGGGCCACTGAGGGGAGGAGCCTATCACAGGGGGCCTATGAGGGGAGGAGCCTATCACAAGTAAACACTAGCTGAACAAAACACAGATAAAGCAAATAGGGCCCATATATAATACACAGAAAAAGATGCAGAGTACCTTGCAGTTAATCACATTTTAAATATCATATATCATATATTAATCTGAATAATGGAATATGAAAATAGACAATTTACATATGCAATGCGATAAATGGTAAGAAAAGGTATCAACACTAACAAACCCCAAAAATCCTATTCTGCTGTTCAGTCCCAACCAGAGTGGTAGACGACATGGAAACTGTAATAGCTGGGGACACAAAGAGCTTCAGCGTTTGGTCCATATCAGAGGTAGGCAGCCCATTCAGGTAAAACAACAGCTAGAGAACTTCCCGTACAACTTCCTGTTCTTTCAGACAAGACGTATCTTACTGTAGAGCATTCATTACAAAGATTAACAGGGTGGCGAGTCCACACTCGGAGCATGGAAACAGACAGGAGTGACAAGACATGTAGCTTTTATTACACATGACCATCCAAATGAGAGTTGGGGTTAATCTCCCCAAACTGGGATTAAAAGTGACTTGCTTCTTAGAGAGGGGAATCATCAGACTACTACTGTGTGCGGTTGGATGCCTTTATTGGAAAGGTTCTCTAACACCCCTCCATCATTGAGGATGTTCATCAGAAGCAGCATGCTGTGGATGTCTAGTCAAGATAAAATATTGGTGTTTCTGCATTGTAATTAGGAGACGCTGATTTGATTGACAGATAAGCCAGGGCAGTTCCTCCTTCTCCCTGTAGATGGCAGAGTTGCGCATGACTCTATGTGACCTTAACTCATTCACTTTCGGCTGAAATATCAAACTGGCCTTCCATTATTCTGAATGTGGCATTAAGTCAGTGGTGGACGAGTACACCTCACTACAGTGCAGGAGCCCGGGTGAGAGAAGATATTAATGTACAGAAATTTCTTATAGGAAATGGTGGTGTCTCGGATGCACATCACTGTCCGTGACACTGTTCATGACATGGGACATCTGTAAATGGGTGTAGCCTCATAATAATCTCTGTAAAGCGATTCCACCACAGCCCCCCCC
>JAODKM010000020.1:2452685-2466160 GCA_026780845.1 Petrocephalus sullivani | reverse complement strand
TTTTCCGACATGGATGGTCAATCCCCCACCCCCCACCCCCCCCCCCCCCCCCCATCACCTCCTTTACACACAATACACATTTAGCAGAATGAAGATTCGGCCTGAGTCGCTATTCCTTCAATACAAAAAGACATGAGAATGACTTCAAAACATTTCTCTTATTTGGCAAACTCACACATGGACCTCTTTTAAATACTATGTACATTCACATTAAGTTACTGTTTTTATTTTAAATAAATTTATATTATATTTATATATTTATAAAATGCCCTATGGGGTTGAGTTGAGGTTCCATTCAGTAGCTAATTTTTTAATATATATTATATATATATATATTGCACCCCTGTCCTCTCAATGTTTCACAATGCAAGCCATAAAAATACTCTGCGTGAGCGTTCCATTAGATATGCCCGTTCGTCTTTTACTGAGTATTTAATCCTTTGCTCAAGTTCGGCCCCAATCGAACGAAAGAGAAAGCCCCGACACACCCTGTCGCAAGAATGGTCAGGGCACGCCTTCTGTCGCAGAGAAAGAAAAAAGCCAGTGACAGCACATGGTCCGAAAAATACAAACTAGTATTGTACAAACGAGTTTTGTGTCTTCCCAGATATCTGCTCCAGTGTCCTGTCAAAGAAGGTGGAGGGGAGGTGATGGGGAGGTGCGTGGGAGGTGCGTGAAGGAGGACCAGTTGAGAGGTGGGGGAGGTAGAGAGAGAGAGGTCAGCGTACACCAGTACGAGTCTCTTTAGTCTTGTCACGCTTTGGAAACGGGAAGGGTAAACCCACACGAATGTCTGTCTGTCTGCTTCCACAACCGAAATGAATCTGGACAGGAGACTGATATCAGTGTTCGCCACAGTTTGTAACTCTTCGAGGCTTATCCCAGATCTGACGCCCATTACTGACTGGAGGTCAGATCTCGATTTGAACTCCATTCCCATTTACAAAAACCAAAAGTCCTGTGCAGTCTCCGGTTATTGTTATTTGCTGTTTTGGTTACGGTCGTAGGTGGTGGCGTCATAAAGTGTCATATAGACATTCTCTCTTCCCATCAGAGTAATCCGGACGTCACGCTGGACTCGCGTTGAGCCGAACGTCTTGAGCTGCATCTAGCTAGCTATAGTCTCTGTCGATGTCCCTGGTCACTGTCGTTTGGCCTTCTGTGTCTCCAGGGCTGACGGACAAGCTAAAGTATCTCTCATTTTGGTTACAAGACGAATGCTTCTCCAGTCTCCACATAACTTTGGCAGTGTAATAAAAAAAGGTTTGGATTTTGTTTGTTTTGTATTTTTATTCTAGTTCATTTGGGTTGACATAAGCACAGAGAGGTGAGTCCGGTGTCGATTTTATTGGCTCGCTAGCAAGGTAGTTAATGCGGTTTCCTTTTTTTTTTTTGTTTCTCTCTCTCTTTGAAAATTTTTGGACTAGTATTATTCTTAAAGCAAATAAAATCCATCAAAATAATCCTTCACAGAGAATGCAGATTTCTTCTTGAAGAATATGAGTCAAGGAACAAAATGCTCAAGTCATGTGACTCCTGTCGCCCCTCCTTCAGGGACGGGGAGATGTTGACGAGTGCCCAGCAAACACAGGACCCCAGTAGCGGGGAATGCCTTGAGGAACCTACTCTTGGAGATGGTCCCTGAAGTGTTTCTATATCTGTCATTTGTGCCGTGATGTTTGATTTCTACATCCTTATGGTTCAAGTTTCAAGAACTAAATAAACTGAATTAGGCTCCGGTGTTACTACAAAAATCCACTCCGGACTTAGGCACCCCCGTTGTTTTACCAAAGCAAGTCAGGCAGGTCAGGAATATTAGAAAGCTTACAGAGATGGATTCAGAAGCAGTGTATGTACTGTTAACGGTGTTTTACAACGTCAATTTTTATCTCAACGTAGGAAAAAAGGCAGCCATTGATTTTCAAAATATTTTTCTTTCTTGGTAAAATATAGCTTGGCCATACTACAAACCTTTGCTCGTGACGTCTGAACGTGCAGGGGTGTCTGGATGGCTAAAAGGGGTGAGGTGGGATCACACAGTATAAGCTGATTCGAGCCAACAGAATGTGATCGTCAGGGCACTAAGAAGCGGACGCAGTATCCATGGCAGAGCTAGCTAGGGATGGGGTATGACGGAGAGTCTGCGGGCAGCGGCCAGGCCGGCGGCAGTCAGCGGGACGCACCGTCCAGCACAGCAGGCGTGGCAGGGGTGGTGGAGCGTGAGGCACTGCTGGAGCTGGCTTCCTTCGGGCTGCTGGAGACACTGCTGGCACCACCTCCAGGCAAGGTCAGGGGTGCGGGAGGACTGTTCTCTGAGGGTGTGGGGGGCGCGGTGGACGAGGAAGAGGAGGAGGATGAGGAGGAGGAGGGAGGCCCCAGCGGCATGCCCTGCAGGCCTTGGCCGCATACGTGGTGGTGCTTCTCCCAGTCCTTGTGCTGGCAGAAGGAGCCACAGTATCGCGCAGTGTTGCAGCCGCTGCATGTCTCACTGGCCTTGCGCCCGCAGTTCCAGCAGCTCTGTGGAGACAGGAGACCAGTTTGAACATCTACAGGAGTCCTACTTTGGAGACAGCAGACCAGTGTGAACATCCACTGGATCCCACTGTGGAGACAGCAGACCAGTGTGAGCATCTACAGGAGCCCTACTTTGGAGACAGGAGACCAGTGTGAACATCTACAGGAGCCCTACTTTGGAGACAGGAGACCAGTGTGAACATCTACAGGAGCCCTACTTTGGAGACAAGAGACCAGTGTGAACATCTACTGGAGTCCCGCTGTGGAGACAGGAGACCAGCGTGAACATCTACTGGAGTCCTACTTTGGAGACAGGAGACCAGTGTGAACATCTACTGGAGTCCCACTGTGGAGAGAGGAGACCAGTGTGAACATCTACAGGAGTCCTACTTTGGAGACAGGAGACCAGTGTGAACATCTACAGGAGTCCCACTGTGGAGGCTGGAGAACAGTGTGAACATACAGTGGAATCTCACTGTGCAGACCAGAGTGAACATCTATGAGAGTCTCACTGTGGAGGCAGAAGACCAGTGCGGACATCTACTGGAGTCCCACTGTGGTGACGGTTGACCAATGTGAACATGACTGAAGTTCCACTGTGGAGACAGGAGACCCCTGCAAGGACCTACAGGAGTCCCACTGTGGATACCAGTGTGAAAATTCACAGCCTCCCTCTCCTAAATCCGTTTGCTCACCCCTGAGCTGACAGTAGTGGTTCAGGCTCATATCACAAATGACAGCACATGGTCAGTGTTTGTATCTTGGCAGGCAGCTCTATATAGATAACCTCACCCAGCTGCCCCTCTGTGCAGAAATGGCCGCCGCCATGTGACAAATAAAGCATCAGCGAACGTGTGGCTCCGACCATGTGTCAACATGGCTATGGCCATTCACACAGGGCAACCGACGCCGAGCGTAATAAGGACACGTCAACACGGATATTTTGGGCCCCTGCTTGTGGCCATATGTAGACGGACATGCCCTCAGCCTGGGAACAAGGAGCGGCTGTGGGTGTGAGCAGGTGCTTAGGGGAGACCTGAAAGATATCCAGGATTCCCATCGACTGTACTCCCACTGGAGTTAAGTACAGTCGCGTGTCGGGTGGAGGTTCATCCCGGAGCAGAAGAGTCTCACCTCGCTGGAGTCCTCCTGCTGATTGATCACGGAGAGCGCGTCTTCTGAAGCCTGCCTCTTGGCCTCGGCCAGCGCCCGCTCCATCTTGGAGCGCTCGGCGGAGATCATCTCGTGGGCCTTGCGCTCCGCATCCGAAACGGCCTTCTGGAGCTCCGACATCGCCTGCCTCTTCACCTCGTTCACAGCCTCCTCTAAGAACAAAAAGCAAGAGGAAAAACGAGAGAGGATGGTCAGAAGCCCTGACTGGAAGCCAGGCTTCTTCTGCCTCCTTCCTTTGCAGAAACACTCCAAGGCTTTATCTCGGGAAGCAGATGTACATCATCCAAGATTTAAAACATTCTGCCAGAAAGTCCTTAATAATTTAATAAAACAAGTCTGGTAACAATCATTTAGAACGCTGATGACAATTGACTTTTTTTAAAGTTTATTCTGCAGTCATCAGTCTGTTTTTATGTGCTATTTATTTTTTTTAGCACATAAATAAAAAACAAACCAAAAGATGTGTTGAATGCCCCCTACTTGCATAATACAGGAAACCAGATTCTCCAGCTGTACATTTTATAATATAACTAGTCATATCTAAGCAGCACCTAGTGTGCTCTTTAATTCTGAAATGACTCTTATACAGTAAATCATCACCCAGGTTCTTACCTCCTAACTGATAAACCACCAGACTTTAACAGAAAACACTTGTAAGCAATTTAATAAATGTTTGTTTCTTGTGCAAGAAGCTCAAAAAAAAAACTCACAACAAGCTCATAAGACCCCTTGACTCAAAACTTGGTGAGGCAGCAGAGCCCACAAGCCATAATACACGTCAGCAGCTCCAACAGACGGGAAGATGATTTCACCCCAAGATTTATTTGTGTTGTCTGTGGCCTCGGACACAGCTGTCACAGTCCCCCCTGCTGTCCCATGTCCAAAAAAATCTAGTGCTAGACAGGCAATCCCCTGCTTCCTCCCTTCAGCAAACCCAGCACCAGTACCATAAGGCCCATCACTGTCCTCTCCCATCCCCACAAGCCCAAGCCATTCAATCAGCTGACTAATCATAGTCCTAGAGAAATGAGTGCTTGGAGGACAGGGAGCAGTGGCTCTATTGTCTCAGGCCAGGAAAAGCCAGACTGACTGAGGGGGGTCTCCACTTTTTCTCTCTTCTTTCCATCCAGATCCTGTCTTTCTGAAACCTCGATGGCTCTTTGACAGGATGTGGCCCAGAGGCAGCGTCATATGGGACATGGGCACCAGGGGGCGCCGGCACCAGCTGGGATGGCAGCCAGCCGTTACTCACCCTGTTTGTTGTGCAGTTGCTTTAGTGCTGGAGAGTGCGGGATGCTTGTGGTACCTATGAGAAGAACAACTACAATTAAAAGAGCCGTGAAGATTGTATAAACAATAGCCGCTTGTACGCTGGACTGATCATGACTGTGCTTCACCCCCAGCCTGAGCTTTACCACCAGCAAGAGTCCTGCCCCGAGGTTGAGCTCTGCCTCTATCCTATGCTCTTGCCTCAGCCTAAACTCTGCCCCCAGCCTGAACTCCGCCCCCAGCTTAAACTCCACCCCCAGCCTGAACTCCACCCCCAGCTTAAACTCCACCCCCAGCCTGAACTCCACCCCCGACCAGAGCTTATCCCCTAGCTTATGCTCTGTCCCCAACCTGAGTTCTACCCTCAGCCTTTGCCCTGGCTTAAAACTGAGCCTCCCCCACCACAGATGAGATACTGGTCTGCACCAACACTCTGATCTGTCCACAGACTGTATCCCAGTACAGGACAGTTTCTGTGTGTAGGCTGTCCTGACTGCCTGACGGCCCTACAATGCGCTCTGACCCCAGACTGCACTCCAGTCACAGACTGTGCGCTGCCCCCCAGCCACACCACAGACAAACCGATCCTCAATTCAGCTTTTTATGCCTAACATCACCTCCGCAAAATCTGATTTATGTTGTTCTGCCTGCCTCAGAGTCGTTTATATTCCTGCCCAGATGCCGGTGTGTGCTATATCTTTTAGCAAAATCTGCCATTTTTTTTAAGTGGTTATGCTGAACATTTACTGCGTTTCTTTTACTGCGCAAATGGGCTTTCCCGAGCCTGAGCCCGGTCCAAACCGGACTGCCCTGCTATGTCCATGCTGGGCCATTGCATTTTCACTGTGATTCTAAATGCAGTTGCCTTTCATCGAAGAGACAGATGGAAAGCACTTCTGCCTAATGACAGGACCGATTTGCGGCCTCTGGCCTTGCGTAACTAGGCTACCAGCAAATGCTTGACTCTTACCGGCTTTCCGCCAGATCTCCTCGGGCAGGTATCCTGTGGGTGCCCTGTGCAGGAAGTCTCGGGGAAGATCTGCTGCACACAAAGAGGAAGAACGCTGTGTTTAAGCCACATCATCAGAGCCAATGGACAAGCTTGAAGTCTGCATCACAGGGTCCAAAGGCATCATGGGACATGTGGCGGGCGGTGTGCACGTGCGTGTTGACAAGCTTGCAGGCTTTTTGAAGGGGAAATACCTAGAAGCTGCGTCTGGCTGCTGTTAGCGGTACCCGAGGTGGAGTTGGCAGGTGGGGGGGGTCGGCGCAGGGAGGAGCCCCCACCTTTTTTCATTTCCTCTACATCGCTGTAGCGACGGATCCAGTGGTTCATCTCCTCACGGTCGGCCTCCTGGCAGCGTCGCAGGACGGTCAGCGAGCGCCGGGTCTTCTCCACCATGTCCATGATGCAGTTCAGCAGCTGGGGGTTGGGGGGGGGGGGCACATGAAGGTTCGGAGCTGCTATGCCTGTTTCCTCTCTGAGTCCTTCACTCTGACGACGAGGGCATGCGTGCCGAACGGGAACCGGGCACAAGGGGCAAAAGTTCACCACGAGCAGCGGCGCGTCCAATTGGAAAATGCAATTAAAAGGGGGTGTCACCCTGCATGACTCTCCTTTGTCAGCGGGCCAATGGGAGACCGCCTGTGGATACAGGGCTCTGCCGTGCCTGTTTCGGTTACATACAGACTCTTGCCGCTGGAGATCATTAGCGCAGAGTGTGACATCCAGCAGACCTGACACCTGGTGTTTACCGCAATATTACTATAAATAATAACTTCTGTCCGCGGGCCTTCCATACACCCTGCCCCGACTTAAACTGACACCATCACTCTCTCCCTGAAGGCTATAAGCACCGTGTCACCCCAGCCCGGCAGAACCCCAGTGCCACCTACGTTGTCAAGGTGTTTCCACTCCTCTGCCCACTCGCGGTCTGTCAGCCGGTGGTCGATGACCTCCTGGCGCACGCCATGGGTCGCTGTAACTCAAAGAGACCCCCAGTCAAGGATCAGACCCCGCATCCAGCCCGGGGAGGTAAACGTATCAGCGCGAGGTCGTCATCGAGATGAAGTTCCAAAAATCCATCATATATGCAGACATTTTAGATAATTAATGCCGTATTTCATTACCCTAATGTCTGCAGTAATTTAATGAAAGTTGCGGTTTAAATGTTTATAGGGATGGCTCCGTACCCAAAGGTCCAACAGAAATGCCCCCAGTGGGATGTTAACAAGGCACCTTGTTTTTCATAACTAAATGTGGTTGCTCACCCGTCTGCCGGTGCCGGTCCCGAACCTCACGGTGCTCTGCCTGCCGGTAGGCGTCCCGGTAGTGGTGCGCCATGGCCATATCCTCCAAGCGGTAGTGCTGGGGGGTGGGCCCGGCCGAGTGGGCCAGGGAGTTGGGGGGATGGGCGTTTAGGCCATTGGGGGGTGGGTGGCTGGACAGGCTGCCGCTGGGGCTGTAGCGCTGGCTGGGGCTGACGGTGCAGGGCCGCTTGGCTAGGTGCTCTGCGTGCAGGCCGTCCCGCTCCGAGCTGCTCTCTTTGGTCCTGATGGGATAGGATGCTGTCTGTCAGGTGCTCTGGACGTCCTTTCCCAACGGCTTCCCACCCACATCTCCGCACCCCCCTCCCCCTACAGCATGTCGTCAATTTCCTCAACAGACCAGAACATGGACAGGAATCCATCCGACTACCTGACAAAGATGATTATTCTCCATAAACACAGAACAGCTTAGCTGCTGCTTCCCCCCCTGCCCCCCCCCAAAACAATGGACAGGACTTCTTCATCCGGCCAACTAGCTAGTACACTCAGTTTTCAGGATGGAGTAATAGAGCCCCCCCCTACACCAATGATCCCCTCTCCACCTCCCTGCCTAGATCAGCTCAAGCAGGGGTTCAGCAAAGCACCATCTGGACAAATCCCAGACATATGGGCAGCTTCAGAGAAACTCGGGAAGGGAAGGAGATTATATGCATCTTAAATTACAATGAGTTTTCTTTCCCTTCCCCCTTGATGCGGTGTGTTCGGGGGTCACCAGGTGAGACTCTCACTGCGTTTGCATGCTCGAGATGCCCGCGGAATGGACGCTTAAGCGTGCCGCTTGTACGTAATCAGCAGCATCTGCCCGATCCTCCACGGACTCTGCGCTCGATGGAGACAAGCGGGTGTCTGGGTGCCCGGTGCGGGATGGGCCGACGTCTGCACGCCGTTTTCATGATACATCGAAACTCAGAATCGTTTGAGAGGCGGGGAGGTCCCAGGTGGCAGCCCCTCACCTGTCGGGGGTCTGTCTCTTGCCGTGCTCGTTGATCTCCAGCAGGATCTCGGAGGAATCCAGGGGCGAGCTGGCGTTAGCATCCAGCAACAGGAGCTCATGCTGGGCCAGGTACTGGGCTGGCGTCTGCTTGGCC
The DNA here is from genome assembly GCA_026780845.1 of Petrocephalus sullivani. Taxonomy (NCBI): domain Eukaryota; kingdom Metazoa; phylum Chordata; class Actinopteri; order Osteoglossiformes; family Mormyridae; genus Petrocephalus; species Petrocephalus sullivani. The sequence goes on along the minus strand of JAODKM010000020.1, from coordinate 2,457,788 downwards.
ATGCGGGCACAGTGCAACAGCTCCCTCTGCAGGAGGGGCAGGTTAGCCTGGGTGGGAGCACAGGTGGAAGAGAATGAGACAGGTCACAGCCTATAATGAGCAACGGAGCTTCATGGTCACACATACCCACTGTTCTCAAATTTCTGCCCGTGGATGGCAAGATGTTATTTATATATTTTTAAATCCCAATAAATCCATAAAGCCAGCACTGCAGAATGTCTGAAGGCACACGGAGGCTTCGTGTTCTTCTCTGCCTCGTTCAATTTTCCATCTCCGTCTGGAGCTATAACACTGACACCCTGTATCTCCCACAGTCCCTGAGCACCGTATGCACTAAGACAGCAGTCTTACACAGAGTGCGTGTGTGTGTACTTTGTAAAGCAGGCAGAATGACAGCATGGACCTTACAGCAGTGTGTACAGGAAAAGGCTGCAGTCACATTTAGGCCACACTATGGCCCTGCCTGCTGAAGGGGGCCTAGCCAACCACTTAAGGAAAATGGGAGGGTAGGCGATGGGGACTGTCGACACGGCGATCCAAGGATGTTTGTTGTGACAGTAGGTGGAGGATCATCGAGCGACATTCGGCGCCACAGAATAGCCTGTCAACATCTGTCAGGAAAATCTCCGCTCTTCGCTCGACGCCTCTCCACCCGGCTCCGCTCCCCCCGAAGACAGCACGGCGACAGGTTCGGCGTAAACACACGCACGCCAGATTTAATTAATTGACAATCATTGCCATATGGGCGTTCTCGGGACGCCAACCAGACCGAGCGGAAATCCAGGTCTGCTTCTTCGTCTTCCACGCTTCAGTGACATCCACACGTCGGCGGGACGGCGCAGAGCGTCGGTGAGGCGGATCTGGCCCGAGGCGCATCGCACGTGCTTTCACCGGTGAGCAGTTCTGACAGCCGGCACGGTGGGAGCCGGGGGAGTCGGGGACGCCCTTACCTTCAGGAAGGGAATGACGAAAGGCCGGAGAGGGAAGTTAGTGGCCTCCTGGAGTTTGGAATGAAACTCCTCGATGGTCAGGGTTGAGTTCTGTGGAGATGAGCGACAGGGGTCATGAATGCGAGGTGGGGGGGACCATGGAGAAACCTGATCTAGACAAAGGGATGATGTCATCACACAGTTCAAGAGCCAAGCAGCTCCAATCTGAGGGTCTCAGTCCTATTTTGTTAACTGACATCCAAAGCAACGTGAAGGTTTAACCATTTACGTGGGTGGATATTTTAGAGCAGAGTAAATATCCTTCTCCTCCCGTGATCTGAGCCTGAATCCATTATGGTTTCGGAGGCCGTGTCTTGAGACTGCACACTACGCTGCTCACCACAAGGCCCAGCACCAGACTGCGGACGCGCTCCCCGATCTCCGGCGAGATGTCGCTGCCGAACTGCTGCAGCGTGGTGAGGAATCGCTTCAGCTTGCAGAGCTGGCGTGCGCCGCAGGCGGGGGGCAGCTGCTGGGTGGACAGCGAGGCCGTGGAGGACATGGCCGGCCCATTGCTGAAGCCATTGGGGGTGGAGGGCGCCCCGTTGAGGGCTGTGGGCGAGTGGCCGCTCCCGTTCAGCACTGCGGAAACACCAGGACGTGGGACCATGCGGTTAGAGGCCGTGTGCAGCACGTGCTACCACCCCTCCCACCCCCCCCCCGCTCGAGTCCTGCAGGAGCGCAATGGATGCCAAAAGGCATACATCAGAAGCGAAACAAAATGTGCACGTCGATGCACTGGAGCCATATACTAAGGAACTGCAACTGCACTGGTGCTTCCAAGGGGCCTTAGTCCATCTGGACTGGAAACCGTTACCTTCTGCTGGTTTTTCGTAAGTGGAACCATCTGACTGCCTCCCTGCCACCCCACAGCCCCTGCCCCCTCTGGTTCGCGTGCCCCACTCATTCACTAGAACGCGGCTATAAGGGGAACTTATTAAAGCAGACCCAAAAATATCCTCGCGGCCTGTGTTACATCTATTCCAATAGCAGGTGCACTGCTAAATCAGTCCGTGCACATGTCCGCCAGCTGAAGGCAGCTTTCGGGTCCTGAATCCCCCCCCCCCCCACAAGTGCCAGCATTCCAAACTGTGCATTACTGAGAAAAATGACTCAGGTCTCCCTTATTCCCCATGGCCCCGCATAGACTAATGGCCTCTTAAATGACCTAAAAAATCATCGGGCTCCTAAAACAGCATTGCTGCTTGTACGCGCGTTTGTTTACACATAACAATGGTTTCGTTTTGCAGCTGGGAAAATGATGCAATTAAAGGTGCTTTTGTTATATTTAGGATGTGGGGTATCCAGTACAAAGCAGTTTTGCCTTAACAAAATACATGTAAATGAAGAGGTGCACTTCAGACAGAAATTTAACTCCATGGCTTGCTGTCTTTGTGATTGAGCAGTGCCCGTTGCAGTAGATAAGTACTTCCATTGCTGATCTCAGTCAGAGTTCCGGAATATGTTCTGTGTGGCCGGATTCTAAGGCGGAGGGTGGGCAGGTGAAATGACGCGGCTCGGCGTTGCTATATATGGAAGAAACGGGTCGGGTGCCTGCCACTAGACCGCTGTCTGCAAACAAAGGTCCAGCACTAGAGCGCGCCCAGCGGGTACAGCCACAGCGGACCACTGGCTGACACGAGGTCGCACCCACACCTGCCACCTGGAGCCATGCAGGCATAGCTACAAACTGCCACTGCGCCCCCCCCCCTATGGGCATTTACGCGGCCGCCTGATTTGCAAAGAAGGAAACAACCAGAAGGCAGGACATCTGCAGCGACTAAACCCCAAGGCAATAGAGCAGAAGTACAGCGGGTGTCTTCAGCGTCAGCTACACACTATCACATGCCCAAATTAACCACCTGCACTACAGCCCGGCAGCTATATGCAGTTCAGCTTACGACCCAGCCTGCAAACGCCATAGCGCCTCACAGCATTCACGTATTCAGCCGAAACCTTAAATTCATTTGTGAAACCTATTTTCTGGACAGCTGACCAATCAAGTTTCCCAGGATATCAGGGACTTACTAGTGTTAGGTGTGAAAGAGGCACTGCGATTGGTGGCCTGGTTCACTGAGGGGGGAGGGGGCGGCATGGTGGGCGGAGTCGATCTCGGTTGGGTTTTGACATCAGCGGGTGAATCTGGCATCGTTCCAACCTTCTGTTTTTTGTCACCTACGAAAAAAAAAAAAGGTGAGCAGGGAAGCCAAGCAGCACAGTGCAGGAGGGGTCATCAAAGCTGAGACGCGTGACACGGGTCCCGTTGAACAAAAGACGAACAAGTCCCACAGCCTGTTAACTTATTATTTCTGTTGCTCTGTCTCTGAGTCAGTTATCACCTTATAAATAATAGATTATTAAGGACTAAACAGCGGGAGCACTAATACACAGAATTGTAGACCGGAACTCTGGACTAACTGAATTGTGACACCTTTGTACAGGTCTACAGCTGTCACGGGGGGGGGGGAGGCTCAGGTGAGAGTCAGAGGGACATGGTAAATACAATGTCAGTGCTCCTGGAAACGTCCAGTAACACCTGCTATCCTGGCCAGCAGCTGCTCTGCCTGGCACGTGCAACAGTCCTCCCTGCCCTTCCCATAATCCACCCACACACACACACACACACACACACACGCAGAAGACGACTCGGTGTGGCGCTGTCTGTCACGTCGGCCCAAACTAGGCAGCTTCTGCCCGGGCCGTGCTCAGGTGGCCTCGTCTTTCCCGAAGCTCATGGGCCACACTGGGGTCACACCGCTGCTGTAAGCAGGCCAGGGCTTCCGGGGACCCTCTTCACACGATGCCCCGTTTGATCCTCGCTGGACATAGGCGCACACTTACAAGAAGAAGGGCTCAGGGCAGAAACTTCTTCATAAAGAATCTTTTCAAATCAGACGTGCAATTAGCTTATATTGTCTAGAATGTTTACAGTACATATATATATATATATACAGTACATACAAAGTAAAACTATCAGATTGGCTACAGTTGTCCATCAATCAACAAAGAAACTAGAATTTGCAAGGAAAATAGGAATCAGTTTTCAGGGTGTCAGTAATACACGTAACCATGGGGCCTGTACCGGAACTGCTTTTGCTGGGCCAGCAGGCACGATGAATAATACTGCCTGTTCATCTGAGCGAAGCGCTGTTTCAGTCTCTATATGGCAAAATCTGGTATCAGTTCCTTAGCAGAAAAAGATCAGTCCGGACGACATGCAACATACGACAGACCAGTTTGTGGCAGTGCTTCTGCAGTTTGCAGGTTTCACTCACACTTACTCAGGGGCTTCAGAAGAAACACACTGCTGATCTCCAAAAGAAGACGACAGCAGCCTTCCGTGTGGCACCAGTGCACCATCTCCCTCCCATTTGTATCTTTAGAACATCCCACCAGCGCTTTATCTGACACCTCTACTGCTGCCACAGTCAAGTACTGAACAAAAATAACCAAGAGCGCAGAGCAGCTGCAAAAAGCCAAATACCCGTGTCAGAGAACCTGGAGGTAGAGTGGGGCAGCTGCAGGAGGCTGTCCGGAGAAAAGGGTTCAAGCAGCCCTGGCATGGAGCCAGCTGAGAGGTGAGGGGAGGTCAGCAGACCACGAGGAGCAACGAGAGCTCCTCTCGGAGGTGATGAGAGTACAAGAAGCAAGAAGAGCTCCTATCTGAGATGACCAGAGTGTGAGAGGCAATGGAAAAACCTCTCTGTGGTGAATCGAGTATGAGGAGCAAGGAGAGCTCTTATCTGAGGTGGTCAGAGTATGAGGAGAAAGGAGAGCTCCTATCTGAGGTGGTCAGAGTATGAGGAGAAAGGAGAGCTCCTATCTGAGGTGGTCAGAGTAAGAGGTGCAAGGAGAGCTCCTATCTGAGGTGGTCAGAGTAAGAGGCGCAAGGAGAGCTCCTATCTGAGGTGGTCAGAGTATGAGGAGAAAGCAGAGCTCCTATCTGAGGTGGTCAGAGTAAGAGGTGCAAGGAGAGCTCCTATCTGAGGTGGTCAGAGTAAGAGGTGCAAGGAGAGCTCCTATCTGAGGTTGTTAGAGTAAGAGGTGCAAGGAGAGCTCCTATCTGAGGTGGTCAGAGTAAGAGGTGCAAGGAGAGCTCCTATCTGAGGTTGTT
>JAODKM010000020.1:2432383-2447012 GCA_026780845.1 Petrocephalus sullivani | reverse complement strand
CCCTCCAGAGTGAATCATGTGACAAGTTAAACAAGGAAGCCTGACAGGTTTCCCCTGCAGAGCGCAGAGCTGCAATCCAAAGCTAAATAAATAAATAAGAGGTACCCCCCCCCCCACCCCCCAGGATTTTTTAACGGCACTATCAGTATGAGTCCCGATTTTTTTTTTATTCCCCAAAACACAGAGGGAGCAGTCACACAGGTAGCTGGGTGATTGGCAGAATAATGATTTTTAATGGTTACTAATTGCTGATTGTAATTGCGAATAAATTGTGAGTAAATAGTCATTAAGATGACCTAATGCTGTTTACACAGTGGGTTAATATGCAGATCAAAATGGAAATGACAGAGCCCAGGGTATGAGACAGTTTTCACTTCCCTCTGTCAACATATTGCAAAAACATACCGCCTGTTTAAATGTCTTACAGTCCAAGGTCAAAACAAATACAGGCAGTTTTCTGAGAGTATATATACATATATATATATTTTTTCTGAGATATTTCAATGACACTGTTCTAGTTTCAAAGATATTCCATAAATATTGATATTGCATTACAAACCTTTTTGCCAAAGTTAAAGCCACATCCATGTGCTACATTTTACACCCTACATTTCTTATATAATGTATTTATTACAATAAAACTCATCTTGGGACACAAAATGGGGTGAACTGTGCTTGGGCCAGATATTGAGGTCTTTATGAGTCGTTAGGGGTGGCTTTCCTTATAGTCTGCTTGGCCGAGAGCATTGGAACAGTCTGCAGAAAGAGCTCTGTTTCCAGAAGATAACGGCCTTTAATTTCCACAAATAGGCTGCAAAACCACTCCCCCACCCTTCCGCCTGTGGATCTCTGACTCTGCCCAGAGCCTTTTAGATACCTTTAACTACATTGTGAGCAGGACAGCTCTGCCTCCTAATTCAGGATTCACCTCTCAGAGCCGGAGTTCCTCTGCGCAGGAACCAGCCTGCGAGGGATCAGAGTGCCGAGGAAGCCGATTCCAGGCACAAAGAAAGTCATTATATCAGGGTGAAAAGTAATGATGGGAACTTTTCCGGCATTAAAAAAAATCCCCTAGCACGGATTACACAGATACTGTACATGTCCCGGATTCTCTGACAGTGGGCCATTTGAGAGGACACAGTCTGTGCATTGGATCTTATGACTCCTAAGCATCCCGGTTTGTCTACAATGTAAACACTGATGCAGATGCATCTGTCTGCATCTTACATTTGCTGAAAACCAAGGGTCCTAATGTCTGTTTTTCTATTTTGAATTAAGACTGTAATTAAGATTGTCCGGGCAGTGACGCATTATCAAAATCAAAAGGTGTCTTGAAATACACCAATATTCTTAAAAGATCACTGAAAAACATTGTTGTAATGGCATAAGAGATTAGACCAGAAAGCCAACAATGACATTCATTGTGTGCCTCAGACTACTGTACGGGATACCTGTGTTTATAATGTAGCATCTGTCTGAAAGACAGAAGCATGTCACAGTTATTGATCTTTTCCTGATACAGTGAAGAGGATGAATTTAGGTTCATGTAAAAGTGTATAGGGGCACCTGGAACCGAAAATCCAAGTCATGTTGTTTTTACAAAACTCAAAGGGAAAAACTTAAAGGTTTCAATAGCTTAAAGGTTTTCATCTGTTCCAGAGTCCTGGTGGTTTGGGGTTACGGATATGCTATAGAAAAAAGAGACATCCCTACAAGCATAGCAGTGTGTGCATGTGTGTACGAGTGTGTGCGTGTGTGCACGAGTGTGTGTGCGTGTGTGTGTGTGTGTGTGTGTGTGTGTACAAGTGTCTGCGTGTGGCTCCCACACCAAGCATCTCCATGTGTTTCGCATTTGGCCAGATGTTTGCAGGCCCTGGCGTAATGACTATGTCCAAAGTAATGTTAAACACATGCGGTGGAAACTGGAGCCCGTCGCTCACTGTAAGCGGGAGAACCTCTCCCGCTATTTGCGGGTATAAACAGAAGGAAACCATAGCAATCGGTCTGCACTTGAACCCGGGAGGGGGGGGGGGTTTGGTTTCTACCCTTCTGAAATTAGCTTTGGATCCCAAGTCATTTCCGGAAGATAACGTCTACCATTTTGAAAATAATATTGCACCATTTTGCTGCAGCAGAGATCATCGAATCCAGGGCATCACCAGTAAATGGGGGGGGGGGGGGGGGGACTTACTTACCCCTTAAACAAAATAGACCCTAACATCATGATGCACTTATCTCATTTTCACTTTCCCAGGTACGTATCCGGGATTCGAAACTTCACTGCGCTTAAAAGTTCCACGATTATCCCATTTTAGGTAACTGCCGCCAACAATCGCCGCCACTGGATGGAAACGGCAGATATAAACCAGACCAAAAATCCAGGGCGCTCCGATAGCTGGGTCACTAATCTGGTGCAGTGCATAGCTCCGCGGTGAGCCGCGTGGCGATGTGGCGGTAACCACCAGCACAAGGACACAGACGAGGAGGACAGCGCATTCAGCTGCGCGTCCAGGTGCTGCCTGCTAGCCACCAGCTGACCCCCATGGCCACAGGCCTAACGCACCCCCCGCCCCCCCGTGGGTCACCATCTGCTCTGTGCCGTGTTCAGAAGGCCGCCAGTTTCGTCCGTAAGCAGCTGCCCTCGCAATCCCATAATTCAATCACCCGTGCTTGGCCATCACTCTTCCTGCGGTGGGTCACAATGCTGGGAACTCTTACCAGACTGGCTGAACCCTGAGCCACAACCTCAACACTGGTCACCTCTCATCCATGTCCTGTACCAAACTATGTCACACTGCATTGTCCCCTATGCCTGTGTACTTCTGCGTCTGCCTAGCAAATATATTCCACTGCACAATCCCTAATATTCCTAGATGGGTATTTCTACTTCCTCAAACCAATAAAATCACGGCTGACTTTTTGACTTTTTTGATAATATACCACTCTTTTTTTTGCACTAAAACCGGGTGCAAAAAACTCCATCACTTTCTCATATTCACTCTGAGATATTTGTATTATTGTTCCATTGAACTATAGGTCACATTATACCTGATGTACATAGTTTTCTGCATTCTGCATCGCGCAGCACTATGGCTAAAAGCCCCTCAGTGTCTGGACGTGTCCGGCAGCTCTCATCTGAGCGGTTCATTAGCAGGACTAACTCTCCACACCAGGCTCAATAGCACAGCAGCCCGCCACCGGGATCCATCTACCCCGGCACCGCATCTCCATCTCAAGCCTGCGGTCTCCATGTGAGTGTTTAAACACTGCGCTAGTCCCATCCACGGCAAGGCGGGCTGAATAAACACCCGTGCTGAATAATAGATGGGCTCCGTGGGCACTTAAAGATAACGCAGGAATACCAGTCTTTGGCCATAATGCACTGTGCTGATGAGTTTGTGTAGCAAAGTCCCACCTCTAGACCTTGTATCCATTTCGCTTTTATCATCTTCTTCATTATTAATCAGTTTTATTATTTTTTTAACCAAGGCCAATGAAACAAATAATTCATGTCTAATAGCTAAAATACTCCATATTCTATTTTCATTCGCATTAATACTCTTCAGCTGCGTCCCATGAAATGTGATGTAAATAGTGAGGTAAAAGACTGCAGGTAAATCTACTTCGGCAAAGGTTTTGCCCCCGCTGGCACGTGCAGGGTCCGCAGCCCCCAATAAAATCCAGGTGAGATGTTTCACGAGCTGAATTTCTAGCACAGTTAACTCAATGGGGAGTTTGATTATCGCGGAAAAGCGCCTCGGAGAAGTTTACTGGCAGCTGTTGGTCACCTGTCAAGCGCAGAGCTTCATTTGGCTTCACGGTAACCCGAATCCACACAGCCCAGACCCTAAGGCGCACAGCCATTGTATTACTGCGATTGCTACACATTGCATTGCTCGCAGTTTCACTTAATGCAACATAAAACACGTGCAATCTGACGTTATTATTTTTTTCCCTCATATTCCAGTTTCTTCTGTTGGGCCAATTGTTTGTGTTTTTTTTTTTTGGATCAGACTTCCAATTCTACCGACACCATATAATAAGTATAGCATCCAGACCATTCAGCCCATATCTGAAAAGCGGGGGTACGTTGGTTAATTTGTTTGAGTAGCGATCGAGCAGATGGGAAAACTGAAAGGAGACCTCATAAAACCTCAGCTGTTGACTTCCTTCCTTTATAGCATTGAAAACGCAAAGGTGCAGTGTACACGCGTTATTATGGGTTGCCAGTCCCGAGTAACTGAAAGCAGACAAATCGGTTGAACAAAAAAAGAAATCGGAAGGCATACCGGGCAGCTTTGTCGGAGGAGGGTGAAAAAGAGGGAGACCGAAACGCATCGAGAGCGCGTGACGGTGTAAATATAATAGCCGAGGCGTGGGGATGTTTGGGAGCAGGCTGGGGTAATGGGCTCCGAACCTGCACAGGCTGGGGTAATGGGCTCCGAACCTGCACAGGCTGGAATAATGGGCTCCGAACCTGCACAGGCTGGGATAATGGGCTCCGAACCTGCACAACATTCATTGCCAACGTGAATCTTACTCAATAAGCGAGCGACGCACAGGAATCATAACTCAATCACTGCCATGACCCTTTTTCATTTTCATCAAAACGTTAAACTAGAATTGTTAAAAATAAGTACTAGATTACTTATCCTTAGACGTAGATCACTTACATTAAATAGCAATTTTTGTTTATACAGTAGGCCTACATTCAACGCTGATTGGTTCTATAATTAAACTTTTTTTAGTTTCCACGTCTTAGATATACTATATTGGGTTTATATTTACCAACAAGGCTCCCCACCACTGGCGCAACACGGATATCATCTACACGAGGTCGGGCTACATCAATGTAACCTGAACATCCCTTGAAGATAAACTTAGAATAAATCCATCTTTAAGCAACAGACAGATGTTTATGCCATGTAAACGAACCTTATGGAATAATGAATCGTCATATGTATCCAAAGTTCCTCTAACAGAAGGTGAGCGTGATGGCGCAGTATACCTCAGGACACCGACATTGCTGCAACTAATTTTAAATGGAAATCCTTAAAAATCCTTCTTACCTGTTGTTTTAAGTGGGCTATTTGTTTGATTGTGAAAATCTGTATACTGTGTACTTTGCCACTAGTTGCAAGCCCCTGAACTGAATTTCTTTAAACGTACCTATTGCATCTATACAAGCGAAGACAAAATAGCTGTATTTGAAAATAACTGCAGTTTAAACGTTCTGATATATGCTTTCAACATCTGAATCACAAAGTGGACGCTATATTACAAATATTAAATTATCATTATTATTATTATTATCATTATACGTTTTGTTATGAGTTCCAATCGCTGTGTATGAAAAATGACTTAAGCAAGTTTAGGTATTAAATAGATTAATCACTACAGCTAATTCAAAAATAACTTCAAATGAAATATAATTTTAGCACGTATGTACGTAACTGACGAGCAAGATATCGGTAACTTCTCGCTCACAATACACCACCCATCCCACCAATACAGTCGCACGCTACTTGTGAGTTAATAGATACTACTGATGATCCAATTGATGCACTTACTCCGAAGGTCGAGGTCAATCCGAGGTAATTGAAGAAGAGATATTCCACATAAAACTGGCGAAAAAGAAGTGCAACGTGACGGCGGTCAGTATTTCTAAGAACAACGGGCTAATGGGCGAAGTTCAGATTCACAAGACACCATTCGTCTGTATTATTCTACTGTTTATCAGAGGGGGGACTTATTGTAGAAAAACTCCATCAATCTCGATTATTAAAAAAAAAAGATTCCTTTGGATTTAAAGCGCTGATATTTTCTCAGTTAAATAAACGATGAGGTATTTATTCCCGAAGAACATGTCCTTTACATGCGACGTGCCTTTGGCTTTCCGTCCTTTTATACATAGGCTATATTTATATACTAAATGACAGCCGATGACGGGTTCCAGCACTCTGCCAATTTATTTTCTGTTAATTCCTGCCCATTTGAGCGTGGCCTTTACACTTCATTCTCCGTACACATCTAAAAAAAGCCCCTGAACGGAAGGAAACCACGCAGGAGTTAATAATAATAATTGCTTTTCGTGTTTATAAACAGCGGAGGAGTTTCGTGCTGAAAAGTTGCAGATGCCGACTTCATGCGCGAAAACGGGACCAGGAGCCAAAAAAGAACATACATATATATATATAGCGATGCCAGTTGTACTTCCAAAGGTACAAAGACGCAGTCGCACGGATCCTCCGCGTCCCGGTGCGAAATCCTCACTGTCTCAGCACCGCTACCGCGGATCCGGTCATTCCGCGAAAACCATCCGTGTCTGTACATCCACACAAAAAAGCGTCAGTTCTAACGCCGCAGCTCCTTTCTCCGGCCGGGTCAGCCCGGGGAACTTGGGAGCCGACCTTCCGCTGACCGACGCCACCGGGCTCTCCTGCTGCCGCAAGCGGGGCTCCTGCATGCAGATGGCATTAAAGAGCCATGGTGGGTGCGCTGGGGAGCCGGGCGCTCCTCTCACTTGGTGCCCGCTTTATTCCCGAGTGCTCGGCCGGTGGCTGGCTCTCCGCGATCCGCAAGCCCTGCGTCTGACTTTAAATCGCCATCTGGGGATAGCTGCTCCGGGGCTTCCGCCCTCCCTCTCTCCCCTCCTTCTTTCTCTCTTTTTTGACAGCTTCTCGGAGCCACGAGTTGACAGCCCGTCTTGCTGCCCGATTACGCTATCTCTGGATACGGGGCTCGCCTGGCTCTAACTCCGCCTCTTAAAGACTTCCACCGCCTCATTAAAAATATGGCCAGTTCCTATTTGATGCACTGTTGTTCTGCTTTTTTTTTTTTTTTTTTTTTTAAATGTATTTATTTAAGGAGCAATAGTGTCCGTGGAGTTTATTTGTCATTATGTTTACATTAGAAAATAATCCATATAAACGCTAATTATTCATCCCGATAATACTTCACTGCACACTGATAATAGATTACCCTTCGTCGAGATAACATGCGTTGACTTGATAGTGTCCTTTTACAAAATAATTTTATCTTGATCATTTTACGCCGATTTAGACTAAAACTGGGAGTTTAGTTTTTCTTTGTGCACTGATTTGGTTGCCAAGGGTTAAGTAAGAAGCGCATAAATTTGATTATGCACTCGGACTGACTTCGGGGCTTTTGTGTTCCTAATCTTTTTCGCGTGTACCCCTAGGGGCCGCTGTTTCCTCATGTCAATAGATAAGGAACGCTGCGACCGACCCGGTGGCATGGAAAGTTTATCACGCCAATACGCGTCGCATATATCAATTAACCACATGACAACTGGCTGTCTTTCACGTGCCCCAAGACCCTGGATAAGGGAATTTTGCACAATTGCATGAAAAGAAAAAGAAACACAGGGTTAGAAATATCTCTTAAGTCTGTGTTCTTATAATAAAGTAGCCTAATTATATGTTTGGTTGACTGAAATACATCCTTTCATCCATTTTACAACTGTTTATCCTGGCCACCAGAGTATTTCAGGCAGCATGAAGCACAAGGCTTGGGTATACAATGGGTGGGATGACAGTCCATCACAGGGCACACAGACACTGCGGAGCAATTTTCTGTGGAGGCTACAATTAGTCCAACTCTATGCCTTTGAACTGGGAAAGGAAACTGGGTGAACATGCAACATCTGCACAGAAAATGGAGGCATGACTCAAACCCCCATCCATTCATCCATCCATCCATCTACCGATCATCTAATTGCCTCTGTTGGTCAGGGTCACAAAGTGGGGGGAGGGGGCCTTTAATGCCCCAAAGTATTTAATTAATGTCCCGACCATGTCCTTGTCTCCTATTATGTTTGCTTTTAATGTTTTAACTGCCTGGCATTTTCTGTAATTTGTGTAAAAAATCAGAAAACCAAAAGCAATCAATAAAACAGTTCTCAAAAGGCCACATTGTATCTTTTCCATTCCATCTAAAGAAACATTAAATTGGTTTGTAAAATTAAACAATTTAATTCCAGAATGTTCAAAGAGCTTCACAGAATTTATCAGCTTTGCTGGCATGAATAATTGCAAATTAAAACATGTAAGTCTAATCTCTGAATGACGTACATATAGTTTTAAAGAGTACTTCTGTGAATTAAGATAATACTTTCCTGTTGTTGGTACATGTATAAGAACTAAATAAGTGGAAATGATCGTTTAGTGTTTCACCCACAAGTCAGTACATTTTTAAAGTAAAATTAATAAAATACTGCATGATTAACAGACCATGGAGTCAACAAACCTCAGAATAAATGTGTATCTGCAATCCCGTAGGGTTAACAAACGGTAGGATTTACATACTGTAGAGTTAACATACCATTCTGTACATTTGTGAGTTATATGTTTTAATGTGCTAAATCCCTTTTGCTAATGCTGCGGCCACATTTATTATTCATAGGTAAGAAATAATGGCGTCAGGACTGCATCTGTGATAAAATAACGATGCAGCGACCCCTTTTACCCCCATTAACAATCAGCACTCTTCTCCAGGTAGGAATCCTTAGTGCAGTCTGAATGCCCTTGGGCACATAATAGCTTCAGAAAATCTATTCCAAACATCAATGAGCCACATACAAATATTAAAATAGTGGCTAACTTTACTGAATTCAGTTGACCGCTAATGGAATTGCAGTTATTTCTGCGTCCATTTTGCTCATCGGCCGATGCTGGTTAAAGCCCGGTCACTCAGACTGTGTATGTATCCTGTTGGCTGGAGCCTAATTGCTCAGTTTGTCCATCAGCACTTTATCGTGGAAGGATTGAGGAGCAACACTGGTGTGCGACTATGGCGCAGATTAATTACGGACCGACTCCAAGTCACCAGTGTCCTGTAGCTGCAAAAAATGGTCACAGGGTGAGATCCGCCTCCGCGCACGGGGGGGGGTCCTTTGTTGCTTTCTCATTGTTATATTGGACCCGAAAAGCACCAGTAACCCACTTTGTGTGCACACCATAAACTGCAGTATTCTATTCCGATCATTTATTCCAGATTTGTAAGTACCTTTCATTTTTTTGTAATTTTAATCTTTTATTCTAATATTTTATGCTATTTTATGCTAGCCTGACTTGTACCCAGTCTCGCAATCAGGATTAGAGATAGAAGCAGATGTTCCGGCTGTGGTGGGGAGACCTAGAAAGTTCTCTGCTCAGTCTGGTAAGAATGCAACTGATATCTTTTCCCACCCTCAGAAACCACGGCTCCTCAGTATCCGAGGTGACGCTGCTTCATTCGCGGCCTTGGCTTTTTGATGCCTGATTGATGCCTTTGTCCTCACACAGCAAGTTTCACATGGGGGCTGATCGATCGATAAGCATGCCTTCATAAGAGTTCATATATCCATATTGTACCCATTCTTTCACATAATCTGCTTAATGAAGACAGGGGAGGCACTCGGCTTTGATACCAATTGATCGTATTTACCATATCGAATAGGTTATGAAGAGAGCTCATGATGTGCACGGCTAATGGCTTAATATTTCTCAAAACATCAGTTATGTAAATCTAGCTTCCACCCTCGGAACCAGCCACAGACGCTTGTAGCATTCTCTCAGCTCATACATTGCAAATCCCTTCCTATTGCAGCAGTCACCAGCCTGTGTGTTTAAGTGAGATAAGGGCTCTGCTTACTGAAACAGTTGTGTCTGTGTTGTGCTTCGGCGCTTGGATACATATTCAATATCGGTTATTACCGAATAGCAATTAAAGTGAGGCCGCGTGTCATTCTTCGGCAAACATGAAATGGACTTTCATGAAAATGACCCTTTTAAACAAAGTTCAGAGTTGAAGGCGTTTTTGAAAAGACATATTAAGATGTGGATAAACATGACACAGTGGTCAAAACTGTGATTCACCCTTCAGAAAGCAGGAGCATGGCGGCATTTCATGGAAGGTCCAAGGGAAAGTGTGAAAATGTTATACAGCATTTTATGGGGGCATTGGGACCTGGGTGTTATTAATTCTGCTTTTCCAAGTATATATTTTTATTTTATTTTTTCCAGCAGGTAAGTTCTTACACCTACGGAAAAATGTTCTATAGTATAGATATTAGGCCACATGCATAGTGCCTGATATACCGGTTCCAGGTATTTCCAAATTATGTACCAGTTGTTTTTTTTTGGTCAGAGGCCATTTTTCTAGTCTGTTGGGCTGAGTGTTTTAAAATTATGTACTTAATGACATGTTTACTGGTAAGTTAAACGACTCGTCCCTGATGTCCATGTGTTTGTGGATGAGGTTTTGTCATTTTCGTAATGCCTTCATGAAATAAATATCTTTCTCCTCATAAAATAAATCTTATTTGGGCCTTTTTGTAGAAGAAATATCTGAAAGTATGCTTTTGGAGATAATGCACCGGTTTGATGCATGCTTTTTGTATAATCTAGCCCGAAAAACAGATAAACGGGATGTAAATGAGCCGGCCGGATAGCACGATGACATCTCCCATTCCCACACGCCATCTCCACACAAACACGTCTCAACGGCCAGCCCAGCAGACCTGCTCTTCATCAACTAGACCCCTTCCTCTTGACAGTTAAGATGCAGCCTATCACAAGCTACCAAATCAGTTCTAGATCCATTTCACCTTATCGGACATTTCTAACAGGAAGTCCTGCATTGCACTCCCCAAGGCAGAGAGTGTGAGTGCAAAGTTGCATCCAGGTCATGTGGCTGTGCTCCTCCAAAGGGAGCACCACACCGTTTTGGAGGCTAGGTTTGATAATGGATAACCATCTGATTCTGGTTCTGTTTCCCAGACTGGCTATCCCCGTGAGACACACTCCAGACTATATAAGGGCAAAGGAGGCATAAGCTCAGTAACACCTGCACCAACCACGGCGAAGGTCGCCAGGCACGACTGGGTGGAGGTTATTCATTGTGGTGCCCACCGTGCCATGTGCGGGGCGATAAGGAGAAACTGGGGTGGTGTCTTGGCCTCTCCACCGCAGTTATCACCCACCGCAGCTGTGCATAATCCCTCTCCTCGCATAGCCCCCCCCCCCCAAAAAGGAAGCTACTGTTATTTCTCACCGCTCATGGGTAAAGATCCAAATCAAAAGAGCGCTGACCCCAGCTACCACACCCCACCCCACCGACAGGTAAAACGGGTGACACCAAAGACTCCAGCTGCTTCGGCACCAGCAGCGCGGCGTTCCTGCCCGAGTATGAAGGAACCTGATTGATGGAGGATGCCGTTACTGGTGTTATTCTCCTTTTTTATCAGGGAATTACAGGGTACACTTATGGCTAAGCGCATTTACCGTGAGCTTATCGCGACGTTGTTCTCAAAGCTCATTATTTCCAAAAAATATGGAACTGTCACAGGTAATTCGGGACATTAATGCTTAAATAAGACTAAATAATCACTACCTCTTTGAAAGCGCAGTCAGACATTTATTTAATATTTTTTTTTGCAATTCATTATCCATTTCCTAAACTATTCCTGCTTGCTACATTCCACGTTTTAATGTTGTGTCAGGGTATTGTATATCTGCCATGTAGAAAAGACTGAAAGGCAAACATTCACAGCATCTCACGAGCTGAAATATACTCTGGGAAGTCAAAGTACACCTACAAATACTCACAAACACACACAAAGTCACAGTTCACTTTGACTAACTCGCAAACACTCCAAATTCCCTTACGTCAGTCATGTCGATGGTCTGAAACACAGAGCAGGGTTTACAACTTGGTATTTCATACTTAAGCACAAGCAACCAAATGCTAGTTTCTTAACCATGGCTAGATCAGTCCTGGTGGACTGAGCAAGTGTTACTGACCTTCTGACTTGGTCCAGGCCATTGAGAACTCCTGAATGGGGCCTGCTCTGTGTGAGGAAGACTTATCCATCAGACACCTGCTACTGGTCAGTATCACTGCTGGGATCTGGGGAATACTCACACCAGTTATGGGTGAGGCCCAATTCAAATCACATCTCTTCTGCTTCTTGATGGGAACCTCACTGGCCATTGTATTTATTTAGTAGTCCCGTATTTAGGCCTTGGGAAAATCCAGTGTTTCCTGAAGCTTTTGAGGACGATGGATGTGAGGTCCTCTCTCTTTGCATTTAAGTGTCTTCAGGCTCTTGAGAGGTTCAGATGTCTGCAGTATCGACCTGGATGCCCTGAATTAGGTATACATATTGCACTAGTCCTCCTCAGTCTCTTCCTCGCTCCTTCTCCTTCCCATTCGCTGTCTGTCGGCCATTCTCACCCGAATCACGTGAGGCAAAAGCACAGGGTCTCCCTCCCAGATAGCCGACCTGCCAGGGGCCAAAGCGCCTGAGCCGGACTGAACTCCAAAGCTGGGTGCCGGCTGGAGTACGCACCCCTGTATGCGTGGGGCGCGTCACAATGAGTCGGACCACGTCGAGAGTGCCTGAGAGCCTGCGAAACTGTGTGGCAGCGTGTGAGAGCCGGAGAGACTGTGCGGTCGCGTACGTGTGGGCCCCGTCTCCGAGGGACCCTGCCCTGCCTGAAGGGAAGGTAAACAACGCTGTGTGGTTGTGATAGTGCACAGAAAACAGCTCTGAGCTTCCACACGGGCTTCCTCTGTCAGGAACCAGCTGTGGCCATGGGCAGCACTGTCTTCCCTTTCCCTCCGGACCCCAAGGGCGAGTCCTGTCTAAAGACTTCCTTCCCACCCCCTTTGTCTCACCTACCTTGCTCCAGACTCCCAGTCTGCTGATTGGCTGGCACGGGGAGCCCTTCTGAGAAGTGTGAGAGAAAGTGTACGCCTGGATGTTTACACGCATGCGCGTGACGGACGTTCGCCGCAACCACACGTTGGCCCGAGGTCAGAGATCCTGTTCTCAGCCTGTGATAAGCCAAATGCTGTCACATGGTATCTAAATACGGCTATGATAGGTGCAAGCATGCAGGGAAACTTTCAATTATACAAAATAAATATAATATTAATTTCACAGCAGAACTTCTTGACTTTGTCATTTTATTTTCATTATCCTGAATACTAGGCACCATATATGGTGTTTTGCCTTCCCTGTTATCATCAACACCGCATTTACATATAAACATCATGGGCTCCACATCCTAAGCACATGGATGACACAGTACGGACAGCTCCTCTCACAACAGACACCCAGAAAGCCTGTGTGGCCCTTGGTAGGGTGTTTCTGTTGCATTTCAAAGCACCTGAGACATTGGCAGGTATTAAATGATTTCGCAAGAAACGCGGTACTGATTCTCCCATAATTACGGTCCGGTGCTGCATGGCTATCGCTGTAAAACCGCGCAGCAGTTTTTCACGGCGATAAGGAGGAGAGACTGAGAGGGAGGCCCGTGCATTGGCGATACAGACTGAGGACGTGGTGAGGACACGACGAGGAGCAGCTAGTCTGGCCTTATCTGGCTGCCATTCTGGGCACATGCACGTCAGGCCAGACTAGCTGTGTCAGAGAGATTCCACTATCAGTGTCAAGCAGATGCCGACTGTCAAAGACGCACACCGGGAAGATGGACAAGCTGTTAATTATCTCTTCAAATCAAAGCAGAGAAAGAAAGGAAGCCATGGCTTGTAATTAAAACCTCAGAGGAGAAGCCATCCTTGTGTTTATGGTCTCACTTCTCATTGGCCCATCCGTTTGGTGGGACGGACCCAAATCTGGTTCTGGCATGACACTGCAGGCGAAGCACCGCAAAGCGTGTTTGCGTTCATCTGCATTCATTATCGCATTGTGCTAACGCCCACATCCACTTTCTGACGCACACTTGGAATGAGCTGGATTTACAACTTCTCATCCGATATGTGTGTGCACCGTACAACTTAATTGTGAAATGAATGAATAAATCACCTTTATTTATTCATTAAATAAATGAATCGATATAGCTCATACATCGTTGCGAAAATCAAAAATGAAAAGTAAACAGAGTACAGAGGGTTTGACTTACAATATTTCAGTCTTACGATGACGACAGCAATACAACAACATTGTAAAAATACGTTATTTTTTTTAAATTTAATTTTAGCGCGGCAGACAAACGTAGCAGCGTCTGCGGCACGATACTTTGGGACGCTGCCGGGATGTACGCATCTCGCGCCATATGCGATGCCTCACTCTCACCGCCGATGGAGAGTTCAGTTGTCTCGGTGTTAGAGTGTGTAATTTTTTCAGTTTTTTTTGATGTTTCTAAGCCCATCTCGACTTACGATATATTCAAGTTAAGTTGAGGTCACCGGAATGCATCTCGGAATGCTATTGAAATTATTGCTGTTATAGGTATTGTTATTGTTGTTTGCTTTTGTTCTTGTTATTGTTCTTTTTTATCTGTGTTCTTCTTCACTAACTTCTTCTCTTCTTCTTCATCGTCTTCTCCTTATTATTATCATTGTTGTTGTTATTATTGTGCGGTTGCATCAGCGGCACGCATTGTTTGTTGAGCGGTGTTTCTGTCGAGTACAGTACAAGCCTTGAAGGTTTCCTTTTGTGTACCGTCCCCCCGTTAGTCACTTGGAGTGTCACCATCTGTCACTGGGATTGTGTTGTATACATGCTGTATTCTTTTGTCAACTCGCACCCCCCCAAAAAAAGTGGGACATCAAAGCGAAGACAAGCGCCCACTGCCGCCCCCCCAACCACCGCCCCCCC
>JAODKM010000020.1:2399912-2411688 GCA_026780845.1 Petrocephalus sullivani | reverse complement strand
GGGAGAGTGGCCAGTCCCAAGGAGGAGGTGCGGTGCGGAGGGGTCCGCGTCGGACGGGGGGCCGGGGGGCGGATCCCGGGGGGGGGGGCCGGCCCCAGGGGGGGGGGGGGGGGGAGGGAGAGGAGGGAGAACAGTTCCAGTACAAACTGGAACGCTGCCACCCCATCGACTGTTCCACACAAGCGGCATGAAGGGGTCCCTCTGCCATCAGCTGCTCACTTGGACACAAGCCATACTGTGCTTCGTGTCCCCATTGCTGGCCTGCTCACAACCAAGCCAGCCCACAGAGTCCTGCAGAAGCTTTACTACTTATCTGTAGGTGCCTCTCCAAGACATCTTCTCCGTGCTGAGCTGAGACGTTCATTGCTTTCTTACATTTTATATTTTTGAAGATTTGGACTGCAACTGTAAATATGATCTGCTGGTATTGATGATTCCTAGCTGAATGCGGGTGAAGGTCACGGATTACAGGAAGGGGCCGGCGCTGTGCTCGCTTGTCGCTTGATAGCTGTGGTGTTTCCTCAGCTCATGGTAGATCTGTCCTCTTTAGACGAATGAAGAATAACGTATTATGAAGGCTTATTAAAGGAGCGGTGTCTTGGCACACTACCTGTTATGTTTCTCGGCTGTGAGAGAATTGTATTCCGGAGCTGCAGTTCCCCTGGGGTGGCACAGTGGGTAACACTGTTGCCTCACACCCCTGGGGCCTGGGTTTAACTCTCCACCATGGCTCCATGTGTGGAGCTTGCATGTTCTCCCTATGTTGTTGTGGGGTTTCTTTTGTGTACTCTGTTTCTCTGCCCCAACAGTCCAAAAACATGCTGAGGTTAACTGGAGATACTGAATATGATGAGTCAGTCTGCCCTTTAGTGGGTTGTCGCCCTGTCCTGGGTTGTGCCATAGGCTCTGGACTCCCCATCACCCCAAATGGGACAAGCAGGTGCAGGAAAACTACATATCCTGAAATTATGTTAATAAGACCTGCGTATGCTATAAGGTGTGGGGGTGTACAGGCGTCAGGCATTCAGGCATGTCACACAGTTCTGAAGGCTCTGAAGAGATACTAGACCCAGAGGTTTCTAACACCTGAAGCTCAGAAGTACAACTTTTAGTTCAAGTTAAAGTTTTAGCCTCAGCGGTGTTGTAGACCACAGCAGGATGAAAAGGGGTGTGAGAGGCAGAGGAGTGACATAGCTGTGGAAGAAACCTCCAACGCTCCCGCAGGTCCACAATGGGACGAGAGCGGCAACCTCAGCCCTCGCAGAACCTTACACATCTGTAGGTGAAGACGGAACCCATGCAAGGCCTGCAAGCTGATTCTTCCCCAGCTTTGTCGCTCCGCGTGACAAACGCCTGACTTCCAGATGACTCCGCTAATATCTGAGCCTAGTTTCCCTTTCGGAGTTTAATATTGTTTCATATTTCGAAAGAAAGTATCCCTACTCGAATTCTGCTCAGTCTGTCTTTACATTTATATCCCTTTATTGCGGCACCTCTGTCTTTCTCTAGAACATCTCAGTATCCTCTTTTGCCATCTATATTGACAGTCTCTAGGAGTTCAGCAACCAACTATTTACAAAGAAGTATATATATAAACAAGTCTGTGTTGTTGTTTTGTTTTTTGTCGCACAGCTCCGAGCAGTTGTTTGTCGTCACACCTTCACTTTAGCTAGCCCCAAGCTGAGGTCTCTTGCTGCAGTTGCAGTAGCAAGCTCGAGGAACCTCTTTAATCATTATATTCTTAATTTCTTATTCCAAGATGTTTTCTCTCATACTTCGGAAATTACGGATGAACTCGATCGTTACGCAAAAAAGAGCACAAGGCCATATTTTTTCAATGAATAAATTCAGTAACACGGGAAATGTAAATCGCACTTAGCGAAGAACTTTTCTGTATTCACATCACTTGAGTTGTAGTCATTGCATCGGGATTCGAGTCAGATGTAGATAATGGCTTGTGGTACTATAGATTCTTTGTAACTGATTAGTCACAGGCTTTTGAGAGAAACATAAACGACATCACTATCCTCAGTCTTACGCACCCATATTTTTTTTATTGACTCAATTGAATTCTAGTCCTGTACAAGCTTTTTTTAAGATCAATAATAGTTCCCTGCATTTCACATTTAACTACTCACGGTATCTATGGCAACAGCACAGACAATAGCTGCATAAATCACTCCATCCACAAAGAAGCAAAAGAAATTTAAACAGCAGGCACACTTATGATAACTGTACTGGATTCCTTTGTTAGCATCCAGCAATAATTATTTTCTTGAAATATTCATTGTTTTGGAGTGAAAAAAGTTACATCCATAAAGAGTGAATGAGCACACACCCCTTTTTGGTTCAGTTTTTTTTTGTGTGCTGTAAATGTGGAATATTGTTAAAATTCTGACAAGGATGCATTGGCCAATCAGAAATGACTTTCTTTGAGAAGCTAATGGAATCTGAAACCAATTTGCCTTTTTCTTGAATTGCCTCAACGGCAGATTAGTACAATTTCCAGGCTAAACTGAGAATCGGGCGAGGGATAATGCGATGGGGCCAATAGACACGGGTAAGGTGCCGACGGCCTCTGGAACACTGCAAACTCAGAGACGTGACTGGCTGGCGATTATACCCATATGCTGGAGAGGGAACCAGCCGTTGCTTTTGAAAAGCTGCTTGACAGCCACAGAGGAGATGATTTCTGCTAAAGGAGCGTGAACTATATGCCATGGATATGGACTCACAGACGCGTCACATTCACGGGGCTGCGAAACCCTAAAGTCACCGAGTGTAGGACAAGGTGACTGTTCACCCAGGCAGCTGGCCGCCTTGACTATAAACATTAACCTCTACATGCCTGTGAATTTCACCAGCCAGCTACAGGCTTTGCTGGAATTAAATGTATCTTTCAAAGGCCTCTTTTAATGGTCTTTTGGATGAGCAGGTTATAAAAGAATGTGTTAAATGTGAAGAACCAGAAAGGCATTTAAATAAAGTTAGTGCCTCATTTCTCATGAAAAATACCAGGAAGGTGGTCTTTCAAAGGCAGTGTGCTTCTGTGGCATGAATTCCTCCATTTATACTTATTTCAGCCTGTTTTTGGCTGCTTCAAACGTATGTTAACTCTGCCATTTCACTGCAACCTAATTCCTCCCGTAACAGTACCTGTATCATCCGCATAACGGCCCCTAGTTACTCCTTGACAACCCATTTTCTGATGTAACCCTTCACTCTGGGGAATGAAGATGGACAATTTCTGTCACCTGAGTATGAGATATCAGAACTGAGTCTTTTACTTTCAGGAACATCTCTCTACTGTGGCTTGGTCCTCACTCATGAATCCTGGTAGGCACGACTCTAACAGAAACAAGAAAGTATAATGTTTTCTGGTGTCACACGATGATGACATCTAAAATACAGTGGGCTGGCAGAATTTGTACTTCGCGAGCCCCATAATGTCCATCAAACTGCATAGTGACAGCATTTCTCTTGATTCCTTTAAAGGACTCTGCAATCACTGAGCGGAGCATGACAGCATAAGCTGTTTAGAACTGTCAAAATCCTTCTTTGTCTCTGGCTTCTGTTATTTCTGTGGCTCGAGTTTGGGCTTAAGTCAGTGAGTAGCCTGCAGTACTCAGACGCTACTTCACTGCACTTGGTATTTACTAAATCCAGCTTGATTTTATGGACAAGACATAATTTGTGACGTCCCACCTGTCTTTCCTGCTGCCGTGCCACTGTCCATCAGCTACCTGCCCTCTGCATTTACACTCAGATCTTAAAATTTGAACGTTATAAATCAGGATTTTGTTCATTTTGTTCGTTTCACCTCCTCTGCCGGCCCCGGGAGGATGGGCTCCCCCTTTGAGTCTGCTTCCTGCCAAGGTTTCTTCCTTCTAGGGAGATTTTCCTTGCCACCATCACCTCTGGCTTGCTCACTGGGAGCTTTGGGCAGAGATAATGTAAAGCGCTTTGAGACAATGTAATGTTGTGATCATTCGCTATACAAATAAATCTGAATTTAGTTGAATTGTGTCATCATTCCACTACTGATTGAAATCCCATAAACACTGTTTACGTTACACACAGGAGACACGGCCCCATGAACCGTTTCTTTTATCCACAAAGACATGTCCTACGAAGCATACATGTATATCCTTCATCGAGTAACCATGTCCCATAAATTGTTCCTTTTTTATCCATGGAAGGTGTACCTTATAAATTGTTTCTGAATGTTAGTGAAGAAGTGAAACATTTTTAACAGAAACATTTAATGTTACGTGGACCCCCTATTTGGTTAAAAACACCAACCATCTCCATTTACCTGTGCTACTGGGTGCTCTCATTCTTATGGTTAAGAACTTGAACCTGGCATCACACTTTCAACTTCCAGACGCTGAGCAAGACACTTTATCCAGACAGTATCCTGCTTTTTAAAGGGGAAAAAGGTTCTATGCCATCCCTGTAGCTATTTGTGTGAGTAGAGCACGCAGAGTTTTCTCATTATATCTTCTGGCTTTGTGTTCCATTACATTTTTTGTTCCTACCTCTTTCTGCACTCATTCACAGGGGATGTTGCAACAGTATCAAATGGTGACTGGCTAGGGACATGTGCCTACTGGCTTTATCAGCCTGGAACCACACCGGGACTACAGTCTACAGTCAACACTTCCAGCCTGCAGGAGGAGGCCCATTAGAAACCAGATTATCAGGAATCATCATATACACTCAATGTAGAGACCGGGCAATGCGGACGAGTAACATGCAGCTATCGGCCAATAACACTCTATCTGTAATACCTGCAAAAATGTGATTCCCCAGTTACGAATGTAACAATTTATTTTTCCATTATTTGATCAGCAGTAAAATATTCCTCTATATTTAGGTCAAGAAGGATGGGCTGTCGGTACACATCTTACGGAGTTTGTAGAAAAGCCTGACATCCTGTTAAAAAATTCGGTAACGCTTTACTTTAGGCCATGTTTTTAGTAATTTATAAACACATTCATAACAAATAATAATGCATTTATACAGCATTATAAACAGTCATTACTATTAATCAAAATGCATAACACATTATAGCCATGTGTATTATGCATTATGAATCCTTTATGAAGCTGCCATCAATAACGCACTATACTGTAGATACCTTCATAATGCATTATAATGGCCGGTATAAGCTTTAAGGGGGCTTTGTACTGCATTTGTATGGGCTTTGTGCCAGCAAATAGAAGGTCCGAATTCTGTGAATGCAAGGAGTGATTCTCCTCTGTTGGGCCTTTGAACAAGGTCCTTTACCTGCAATTACTTCGGCCTGGGTATGACATTAACCTACATCCGGCCCTGCGAGCAGGTCCTCCAACTTCAGGGAAATCTTGGGGCTTGGTGGCAGGATTGGCACTCCGGCCACTGGAAAGACTTCACACTGTTGAACTCCATCTGAGCAGTGTGGCGCTGAGGTATCACCCACTGCATGGCTGCACCCAGGTTCCCATCCCAGAGGTGGTTTGTCATGTGGTGGTGTGTGGCAGTGTGCTGTCTCAGCGTATGACCCTTAACTTTCTCTCTTTTTTAAATCTCTCTCAGCTTGATTCTTTGGGTACTCCGCTTTAGCACATATATTCTAAGTTTATTCCATATCAAATATATAATAAGATTAACAATAACATCAGAAGGAAAGCAAAGCAGATTGGGTTTCCGGGTCAGAGAGTCCCTGCATGTCGGATACGATGCACAGTAAGGAATGGCCACACTTTTTCTGCAGTGATGATGCCGGCTTGTGCATTACCCTTACAACAGCGCTGCTGTGATACTCACAGGTGTGCTATTGAAATGCTATTGAATGTGCCCTTGTTTCTGCTCTGCGGAGAAGTAGCCCATTGTCATCGGTAACAGCCAGTCCCGAGAGCAGTATTTGTTCCTTTTAATGGGTTTCGAGTACTGAAAGTGAGTCATCACCATCCCCGTTGGTTTTCCTTGGTCTTTGTCTTCTATCAAGTGTGTCAGAAACATGTCAATCAGTCATAAGGATACATAGCGGATATTTTGCAACCTTAATGCTTTTGGCATTATGGTATGGTCTAAATGTGCTAATTTGCTGATTGAATTATATCAATATTTATGTTTCTCTTCTGGATATGTGGGGGAAATTATCACATGCTAGCTGAAATAAGCATGAGCATTATGAATACAAATATTGTAGCAATTTGTAATTGCATCATTCAATAATCGCTTAAGGAGTCTCCTGGATTAGAGCTGTCCTGATTCATTCATGTGAGGCGTACTTGTTTAATGTGTGACCCCAAGTAACCTTACCTGAGGACAGGCTGAACCGAATGATAAGTGACGAGTCATTCATGGAATCTAAAACGTTCACTAGTAGCATGCATTGCTTAACATGTCAGTCCAGCACTAAGCTCTGACAACAGAAGTAGGGGAAAGATGATAGGAAACTTCAGCCTACCGAAAGGGAACTGCGCCAAAATGTATCAGTTCATTTTAGGCAGGGTACAAAATAAACCTGTGTTTGCACTAAGGCAGACAGACTGTTTTCTTTCCAGGGTGTAGAATTCGGCAAACAAGTATGACGCACTAGAAGGCAACACAGCACCATCTGCTTCTCCTGCAGTTACACTCTGCGAGCTCTATCTGAAAGCAAAGGAGTGGATGTTTGGCACATACCAGGAATATCTTCAGGCTGTTCCAGAGCTGCAGACACATATCATGTGATGGATATATACTCACAGCCAACCGATACTGTGCTGTGACACCTAACTGAGATACTACATGAGCCGAGAACTCCGTCAGTACTAGCGATCGCCTCGATTTCCATTAACGGCAATTAGCAGACGAATCAATACACATTTATCAAAACAAGGGCTTGCTTTTTTGTTTTTTTCCCTCACCAGTAGATGAAGGGCTGGGCTCGCTCGCTTTACCTGGAACTTGTCACACACTTTCGCAGATATATGAAAATCCATAAAGCCGGGGGAATGGACAGCTGTGGGATTTTCATCTGCCGTGTTTGAAGCAACAAGAGCACAATTCAATTTCCCTACCAGAAAATACAGCACAAAATACTTTGATGTAAAGACCTTGAATATATCTGCCGCTTGGCATTTTAATCTCGCAAGCCACTTAGTGGCCCTGTTCTCGCGTCCAGGCCATACTTTCATTTCTTCCCCGCGTTCAGGTTCCTGGGTCTCCGGGGGCCGACAGTATCGCAGGTGTGGGAGCTTGATGCCGCCTCGCAGATGTGAATCAAGCAAAGTGGCTCTCTGGTCACCGCTTAATCACGTTCCCCCGGTCCAGGCAAGCCCACCTTCTGTTGTCAAGGACCAGAGGAAGGGAATGGAACAGCTGCAAGCCTGGGTCATGCCTCCGCGGCCTGTTACTCCCTCTGTTGCTCCCGCGGCCCGTCACTCCCTCTGCTGCCTCCGTGGCCTGTTACTCCCTCTGCTGCCTCTGCAGCCCGTCACTCCCTCTGCCTTCTCCGCGGCCTGCCACTCCCTCTGCTGCCTCCGCGGCCCGTCACTCCCTCTGCTGCCTCCGCAGCCCGTCACTCCCTCTGCTGCCTCCGCGGCCTGTTACTCCCTCTGCTGCCTCCGCGGCCCGTCACTCCCTCTGCTGCCTCTGCAGCCCGTCACTCCCTCTGCTGCCTCCGCGGCCCGTCACTCCCTCTGCTGCCTCCGCGGCCCGTCACTCCCTCTGCTGCCTCCGCGGCCTGTTACTCCCTCTGCTGCCTCCGCAGCCTGTCACTCCCTCTGCTGTCCCCACCTGCCTTTTTTATTGAGTGTGATGCACAAAAACCATCTTTCTGTTAACATTATTATTTTTCGTATATTCCTCCCTAATACAGTCGCCTCCAATTTGGCACATGAATTGCACACAGCAGTCTCCCATCTGTTTCTGAAGGAGATCGACGGTGTCCTCGTCTAGTTAACTTGACGCCCTCAGACTGCTAAAACTGCTGGATCAACCTCTGGGGGTGGAGGAGTGGGGGACGACCTCCACCAGCAGCCCATGGGTATCCAGCAGACTTACAACCGCCAACTGTGACAAGCTGAAGTAAAATCCCAGATGACTGCCCCCCCACCGTCAGTGCCATGGCGCCAACTTATACTGTTCTTAGAGGCTTCCAAATGCAACTCACCAGCAAGATGGTTTCAGTATTTTTAATGAGAGTCTTTAGAGGGGTGGCATGGTGGTGCAGTGGTTAGTACACATCTGTAGTTTACCACATCTGGGACCAGAGTTTGAGTCTCTGCCATGGCTACCTGTGTGTGGAGTTTGCATGTTCTCCCCATGTTGTTGTGAGGTTTCCTCCAAGTGTTCACCCAGAGTCCCAAAACTTGCTGAGGTTAACTGGAGTTATCAAATTACCCATAGGTATGTGAGCGTGTCCTGCAATGGGTTGGTACCCCATCTTGGGTTGCCTTGTGCCTGTAGGCTCCAGAACCCCTGAACAGGACAAGTTGTTTCAGAAAATGGGTGGATGGACTTTCTGTAAAACGTATACATACCTTCAGCTTTATTTTATTCATTTAACACAAGAGCCATATAAAAAGCCATGGTATTTGGCAAGTAAATCTTGTTATACAGTTTAATGGAGCATTACATTGGTTGTTATTTTGAAGTTAGAACAGTAAGGAGATATCTCGACTATGAAGAGGGACTCTCCGCGTTTTGCCAAGGATAGCAGTCATTATGCTGCCCCAATCCGTCATATTGGTGAAAAACATGATATGCAAACAAGATTCTGTCATTATAATGTCTGCTGGTTTATTTTTCAATACACGGAGAAGGAGACTTTTTTTTTTTAAATCAAAGATTGCTTTCAGGCACAAGCAATTAGTCTGACTTGGGGAAATGTTTATTTGAAACCTTTCTCACTTGAGCAATGTTTTTCTTTTTTATTTTCAGAAGAGAGCTGTTTAACAGCACACCGTTGTCTGCTAGAAAGCAAATCCTCACCCTCATTAAGGCCAACATCAATCAGCCCTTTTTAGCCCTCACTCACTGGTCCACATACACACGTCTCTAGACTCCATACAATCACTGATGGCAGGCACCACAATTCTGGCCCTGATGCCTTCCATAAGCAACAAAATATAAAGAAAAATAAGGTGTTTGTGTTATCTTGCTATTTCAAACCGAGCATATTAGCCTGTTGAAAAGCTTATCTAAGGTGCACCTGCGTGGTTTTGAACATCTCTCTCCCAGTTATTTTTGCATTTCTCCAAGTCCAATGCAGGGTTACAGTATGTATTATACTGGTTATACTGGGATCTTATACTTGAATTGTGCCCTCCATTATGTATTAGGGGAGGATAACGGGCATTGTATGTATGTTGGAGCAACATGGAGACAAACATCAAATAGTACAGGAGATATGTGCCATACCCTGCCTTCCTGCCCCTCCTGCTCACTCCCCAGTGTGGCTAACGAGCCACACCTGTTGCTTATTCTGTCTTGCCTCTCGTTTTAGCCCTTGTGTGGATCACACCAGCTGCCTCTTATTTGTCCCCTTTTCAATCCTCTATAAGTGCCTCCCAGTCCTGTTCTCCCCAGTCCAGTCATTGATATCATGCAGGCACCCTACATGGTGCCTGGCCCTTCCCCTGTGAACTGGTTTTCCCTGTTTTTGGATCCCCTGTGATCCCTTTGCTTCTGGACATTTTTTCAATAAATTCTGGTTTTGTTTGTCCCAACTCCTTCTCCCACATACTTCCTCTGTTGGTTTGTCACTATATGTCACAACGAGGGCGTCACCAAAAGCAGCACAATGACAGCATAAAGAGAAGAATGATCAGGGAGGCTACCAAGAGGCGTACAGCAGGAATTGGGCAGGCACTGGTCACTCTTTGTCTCCCGTACTCTGCACATGCCCAAGCTATGGGTTGGGGTAGCAAGGCGGAAGCTGTTTCTCATCTCAGTCACCCTTCCGAAACCATATGGGAAAATGCCTTACGGTCTGATGAAACGATGTTTTACCCTTTTTCTTTGATTCTAACAGGGAGAGTGAGAAGGAATTGCAAGGTCCAGGTAATTATCCATGTTTTGGTCACATTAAAGATGGGGAAAATATCAAACAGGATTTATATCAGTTTTTAGACAGTTCCAGTTTCACAAAAACTGCAATTTCAATGAGGAAGTGCAGACTTTTTTATATCCACTGTATTTTGGAAAACTTTATTTAGGTGCATTTCATTGTAAAATTCCAGCTGAAATACAGACTAAGGTCACTGTAAGGTCAATAGTACAAATATGATCTTGTCACGTATGTCGCCATGCTGATGAAGTGCTGTACATTAGGTGATACCCGGAAATAACCCCCTAACAAGATAATACTAATACTAGATGCTTTTGCCAGTTTTCTTGATTTCAGCTGTTCCGTTTTATTAGATTCCTCAGCACCTTGCAGTACCTGCAATCAGACCACGGGAAGCTCTTCTGCTAATGAGGTTTTTAAAGTCAGGTTTATTTTTGGTGGTATAAATGTCAATATGCTCCGGCCCTGAGGCTGTTACGTCAGCAGACCGAAATATGTCTGCTTTGTCAGACCGCTGACAGCTAATTTAGGCAGACTGTCTCCCAAAATGGCATCTCCCATGTAGGGGGTATCTTCCTACTAGGGGGCATCTCTCTACCGGGGGCAGCTCCCAGGTAGGTGGCATTTTTCAGATGGGGGGCAGGAGGTTCTTCATGCAGCAGTGTGTCACACTCCCCTCAAAAGCAACAAAAACATGCACAACACACAGGTGCTGTGCTCGCAAATCTCATGAATCACCCACATTAAGCATGTCACATACAGGCTAATTAATACAGTACTTTCCTCGCTGCCTACTTGTATTTGCAGGAATCTCTTAACAGAGGGGAAAATTAGCCACTGTGCCCCAGAGCTGTGTGCAGCGTTACTGGCAGCAGGATGTTGAAAGGCAAAGCGAGATCAGCCCACAGTGTAGGTGATACCCATGCTCGTTAATGACTGGACATGGGGATGGCAGCGAGTATCTGCGTGAGATGTAATGGGTTTTCAGTGGGAGATCTGACACGCATGTACGTGTGTCCGCGCCCACGCGTGCGTAAATGTTTGTAAGCATGCGCGTGTGTTTGCTCACAACGAGGTGCAGCGGAATCCCTTGTCCCAGACTGCAGTGATGAATGACGCTTTTGATCAAAGAGTCAGCGGGGAGGGAACCCCAAGCAAGGCACAAGAACGTACCCCATTAATCAAAGCCCAGGCCTCCTCCCAAGCTCTGCACACACACACGCCCTCACACCTTCCCTGTCACACTGGTCGTGTTGCCCTTCCTTTGTTCTGCCCTGTCCTGCTCTGTCTGCCTGCCTCCCTTCCCCCCAGCACCACACTCACACACACTCTGACCTCAAGCACACTGTCCTGTGAGTCCCCTGGCATCCACAGCTCCATGGTGACTTTTCTGTTCTCACAGCGGAAGAAAACTGCCCCGTTATTTATCCTAGAACATCAATGGAATGTGTTTGCAAACTCTGTACCATAATTCCAATAATATTCATTTAAACATCTGTTTAATCTCTAATTATTGCTTATTTTAAACCATCAATTTTTACCTTGTTTTGCCCACAGGGCTTCATGAAACAAATATTGTCTCTTAACTGTATTTGTCTATATCTTTGACGAGGAAGCTCTGTCCCCTATCTGCATTTGTCTGTGTCTCTAGTGAAGCAGCTCTGTCCCCTATCTGCATTTGTCTGTGTCTCTAGTGAAGCAGCTCTGTCCCCTATCTGCATTTGTCTGTGTCTC
>JAODKM010000020.1:2357444-2369833 GCA_026780845.1 Petrocephalus sullivani | reverse complement strand
GGATATGCCTCCCCAGACCATCACTGACCCACCACCTAACCAGTCATGCTGAACGATGTTACGGGCAGCATAACGTTTTCCTTGGCTTCTCCAGACCCTTTCACGTCTGTCACATGTGCTCAAGGTGAACTTCCTTATCTGTGAAAAGCACAGGGCACCAGTGGTGGACCTGCCAATTCTGGTATTCTATGGCAAATGGCAATCGAGCTCCACTGTGCCGGGCAGTGACCACACTGTCCACTAGAGGACGTTGGGAACTCAGGCCACCCTCATGAAGTCTGTTTCTGATTGTCTTGTCAGAGACATTCACACCAGTGACCTACTGGAGGTGTTTTTATAGGGCTTTGCCAGTGTTCATCCTGTTCCTCCTTGCCCAAAGGAGCAGATACCGGTCCTGCTGATGGGTTAAGGACCTTCTACGGCCCTGTCCATCTCTCCTAGAGTAACTGCCCGTCTCCTGGAATCTCCTCCATGCCCCTGAGACTGGCTGGGAGACACAGCAAACCTTCTGGCAATAGCATGCATTGATGTGCCATCCTGGAGGAGTTGGTCATCATGCTACCAGTAGTGACCCTGACCGTAGCCAAATGCAAAACTAGTGTCAAAACAGTCAAAAAAGATGAGAAGGGAAAATGTCAGTGGCCCCCACCTGTTAAACCATTCCTGTTTTGGGGGTTGTCTCATTTTTACCCCTCTAGTGCACCTGTTGTTTATTTTATTAACACCAAAGCAACTGAAACTGATTAACACCCCCCTCTGCTACTTACCTGACCAGATCAATATCCCAGAATTTTCATTGACTTGATGCTATACTCTGATTAAAAAGTGTTCCTTATTTTTTTGAGCAGTGTATTATAAACCCTGCTATAACTATTTGTAACAAGGCATAACACATTATAGCTATGTGTATTATGCATTATGAATGCTCTATGAAGGTCTCATCTATAATGCACTATATACACCTTCATAATGCAGAACAAAGCATCCTTAATTCTTATAGTGACCATTATAATGCATTATGAAGATATTATTATTATTATTATTATTATAGATGAGACATTCACAGAGCATTCATAATGCATGAGAAACATGGCTATAATGTGTTATGCCCTTTTATAAATATTTATAGCTATGTTTATAATACTTTATGAAGATGTTACAATGAATTTTAAGAACAGGTATTAGGCTTTATGAATATGGGCTTTACAGAAAGTGTTACCTATAAGCTTCTAAAGTCACTCCTTGCTATTCCACACTTTTTAAGCGAAATAAAGCCATTATTTTGCACGTCCCGCAGAACACAGAACAAACCAGGTTTTCTTCTTGTTTTGCTGCTGGAAATTTCTGGGCTGCAGGCTGAAGCCGTCCTGTATCAGCCTGAGCCGTCCAGCAAACTTGGGAAGCCGGTCTCAGACCTGCCGCTTTCTTTGGCAAATGGAGCTATGCTCTGCTCTCGACCTGATACGGAGGGCAAGAGGAAGGGCGAGATGGAGAGAGGGAGGGAGAGAGAGGGGGATGGAGCTGGGAGGGGGGAGCGCCACTGAGCTGAAACTGAAGGCAGGGATGGTAGAGGCAGCGGGGCTGGCTGGGTTTAATTGGCTTTAAGGGTTGGGGGCTGTGTTCCAGCCCTCCGCACGGCACTGTCACACTCCATTAGATGCACAGGCCGGATAATGAGAGCGAGCACAATCAGCTCCCAGCAGACGTGTCCCCCAGCCACAGCTAGGCAGGCTGTCACCCCCCCCCCCCACACACCCGGCTCCTCATCTCCCTCAGCCCCACAGGCTGCCATTTCGGCTGTCACACCCACCCCCCAGACTCGCTCACCTCGGAACCCCTAGCAGGGATGCCTTCTTTCTCAGCAGTGCTCACCGCTACCTCTGTTCTGTGCCCTGGTACCAAATTGAGTCATGATTCTTCTCCCTGTAATGTTTGTCAGGGAGAATAGAAAATAATTTCTGAGGTTATGAATTGTGCGACGAATCTGTGCCTGTATAAAGTGTCTGCACTGCGTTATAAGATTCCGCTCCCTTCAGTGCGGTGGCTGCCCTGATTTCATTTCCAAGTAGAGCCACTTTAAGACAGAGGTTTGGTATACAGTCAGGGTCATGCTGCAGAGGCCTCCAGTATTTCATATTCCAGTAAAGAGCCTAGACACAAAGGTGAGGCTCTTCACATCACTGTCTGAGTCATCCTGTATCTGTAGATCGCAAACTTCTATTAATTTCTAAAAGAGTACACTGTGATTTATATCTTTCAATTTGGACCTCTTCCTTGATGTTGACTCTTCCCTGCTGAGCTTCTTTCATGAGGAAGAAAGTTTATTTCCTGAGCCAAAGCTAAAAATCCCGACGAAAGCTCACCTGAGCAAAATATAATCCTACTGGCATGTTTCAGAGCCCCTGTGCATGTTACAGAACCCCTATGCATGTTACAGGACCCCTGTGCATGTTACAGGACCCCTGTGCATGTTACAGACCGTATGTGCTTGTTACAGACCCCCTATACATGTTACAGAACCCCTGTGCATGTTACAGAGCCCCTGTGCATGTTACAGAACCCCTGTGCATGTTCCAGAACCCCTTTGTATGTTACAGAACCCCTGTGTATGTTACAGACCCCCTATGCATGTTACAGGACCCCTGTGCATGTTACAGAACCCCTGTGCATGTTACAGACCCTCTGTGTATGTTACTGACCCCATATGCATGTTAAAGGACCCCTATGCATGTTACAGAACCCCTATGCATGTTCCAGAACCCTGTGTATGTTACAGAACCCCTGTGCATGTTCCAGAACCCCTTTGTATGTTACAGAACCCTGTTGTATGTTACAGACTCCCTGTGTATGTTACAGACCCCCTATGCATGTTACAGGACCCCTGTGCATGTTACAAACCCCCTGTGCTTATTACAGACCCCTGTGTATGTTACAGACCCTCTGTGCTTGTTACAGACCCCCTATGCATGTTACAGAACTCCTGTGTATGTTACAGAACCCCTATGCATGTTACAGAACCCCTGTGCATGTTCCAGAACCCCTTTGTATGTTACAGAACCCTGTTGTATGTTACAGACTCCCTGTGTATGTTACAGACCCCCTATGCATGTTACAGGACCCCTGTGCATGTTATCAAACATCTGTGTGTTCGGTAACTCCTACCTTCCCTCAACCTTTTTTTCATATCCCAAATCTTTCGGAACACCACATTTCATTATTTCGGTTTCCTTTTATATTCTTGTTACCCATTTTCAGATCACTTTCCATTCTCGTGTTCATTTTCCATGTTTCCAATTTCAACATTTCACATTCCATCTAATTTATATTCTACATTCCAGATTTTGATCTAATTTCCATATTTCCATCTCATTAAAAAAAAACAATAAAAAACTAGCAGCCCATGTAAGCTGTAAATGCACCCATTGGCTGCTGCATACTGCATTTTCAATTTATTATCAGCACTACAGGATGCTATTTCCTGCTTTGTGACAATTGTACACATGATCCGAGTGCTCCCCTATCTGCCTGCACACATTTATTTCTCCTGCTGATTTTCTGATCTTACCTTCTCTGTGTCTCAGCACCACTCTGACCCCAGTCTCATCCATCCAGCAAAGCAGGTCAATTAAGAGGCATTTAGTTTTAAAATTGTTCCAGGTAAAAGCGAGCCAGCTCACACTTAAATGAGACGGTGGGCACCTTCATTTCATGAAGGCTTCTGTATCTGAAGGAACAGCCTGACTAATCACACTCAATATAGAAACATTGCCTTTAACCTTTAATTTTTAACGGGGCTACAATTTTTCTCTCTGATGCTGGCTGTCATGGTCAGATCTCATTATGGATTTATAAGTGGCTTAGTTTATCATTATTATTGAATTTCAGTATCTTTGGAGGCTACTCTTTGCTGAATATTTTACTGTAGAAAAAAATATTCTAATATTAAGCCGTCTTTTATACGTTTATTGCTTCTGTGGCTCCAGTAGCCTCAGACCAACCTTTAAAACAAAGACAGCTTGCTGGGTACTGCGGTGAAGAAGCTATATATGGAAAGAGGGCCCACTTTCTCATGTCCAGAATGCATTATTTAGTAGGGAGCAAAAAATGACAGTGAAAGTGCTTCAAGTTTCCAAAATGGTGAACGCTTTTACTGAAGAACAATGAACGCACCCCCCAGACTGACCGGCTCTTCCTTCTAATCCTCCTTTGCATAAGGCATAGGTCCTGTCCAGGATGTAGCATACAGCCACATCTTGCCCAGGCACAATGAGGGGAGGTTTGAGGGCAGGTGATGGAAGCATGCATTCACTTATTCCCCGTCATATATTCCACCCCTGTTTTTTCGCCACCAGAGCACCCAGACCTGGATATTCATAGCCGCCGGCAGCGATTATCGGGGTCCAAACACTATGGCCTGAATAGTCGCTTTGGCCACATTTAACATCAAATGTTCCATTACAATGTCTATAAATAATGTGTTTTAAGCATGGAAGCACTTTTTGTATGAATGGCTTTATAATATCTAGATTTCTGCATAAGGGCCTATGGACTATGGGCGCTATAGCACCACTATAATGCCAACTTTATTTTGGCCTCAGTAGTGGAAGGAATATTGCACCATTACACCAAATTTTATGATTCTGAGTTATATGCAAGGGTAATTATAGCCTGCTGAAATTTGATTGGCTGATGTCAGCCATGTTTCATGATTAGATGAACTTTTATTGTGTGATTTGTTGGGACATCTGGCCACAGACACGCACACAAAATTTCAAATGTCCAGTGGATTCCGAGTTACAAGCTATTTTGACTTATAGCGCCCCCATTGGACGATTTTTATGAAATTTGAAGAAGGCTTTGGAATGTCAAACTATCTAGACATAGCTGGTTTGGTGATAATTGGATGTTCTGTTGATAAGAATTAGCCCATTAAGTGCAAACAGGACACGCCCCAGAAATTGATTTGTCTGTAGGATTGGTACAATTACTCTGATCAAATTCCTTCAAATAACTTTTTTGTTGACATAATGGCCTCAAGTTCAGATTTTGTGTAACCCGGGTGAAAAAGTAGATTTTGTACATTTTTAAAAAGATCAAAAATGTGATGATTATATTAGAATACATGTCTGCCTGAAGCCAAGGGATGTGCAAAAATAGTATTTACTTTCTATGACCCACAGTTCAGAAAAAAACCATAATGTAAAACATAGCACTATAGCGCTACCATTAGGTTGACTCTTTGTAGCCCTAAGTAGTGTAGTGAATTCTGTGCCGTGACACCAAATTTAATGATTCTAGGTGTTATGCAAGGGTAACTATAGTCTGCTGAATTCTGATGAGTAGATGAACTTTTATTAAATCATTACTTGGGACATCTGGACATGAATACATCTTTCTGTGTCCAGTGGTTTCTGAGTTATAAACTATCATCGCGCCCCCTATTGAGTTATTTGTGTGAAATTTGGAGAGTGGTTTGATAATGCTGTACCAACTACACATAGCAAGTTTGGTGAGAATCTGATGTTCTCATGATGAGAAATTAACCATTAAGTACAAAAAGGCCACGCCCAAGAAATTCCTTTGTCTGCAGTATTGGAACAATTTGCCTGATCAAAATCCTACGGCCAGCTTTTTGTCTGCATGGTCTACAAACTGATGGTACAGTTCATTTTATGTGATTTGGATCTACGGTGTAGGACGAGTTTGAAAAAGTAGATTTTTCATATTATGCAAATTGGCAAAAAATTTAAGTAGGAGCTTCATAGTCCCAAGCAATATTTTTTGGCATGAGCCAGGAAAAAGTAATTTTGTTTCTATGACTCACAGATCCGGAGAATTGGGTATGATTCTGCTTGCTTGAGTCGGGGGAATTCTGTACCACTCCACCAAATTTGGTGCTTCTGCACCTTACGGTCTCTGCTCCCCACATCATTTTAGTGAAGAATAATAATAATAAGAATAACAAATACAATATGGTTTCAGCACTGCATGCTGGGACCCCTAAAAAGACCCTCAGCTCCGGTAACAAAAACATTCTGTTCTGTGAATGGTTGCAAACAGCAAGGGGATGAGTGGAGGGGTACATGGCCTAAAGTAAATAGTGGTGACTTGGGGCACACATTTATTGTGTCAAGAACACAATAAATAAACATTAAGTACATAACTGAATGAAAGAATGAAAGAATGAATGAATGAATGAATGAATGAATGAATGCATGCATTTAAAATAAACAAGAGTGTCAAATAAGTATAAATACACTGTACTTCTGTTACACCTGCTTTGTATTCATGTGTGTTTTCCTGGAAGGTTTGTCTTCTGCTTTCAATTCCTTTCCAGCGTTTTATTAAACCCACCTCCACCCCTTTGCCCGATTAAAGTTGCTGTTCCTTCGTTTCATCCCTTTGTCACCTATTTCTCCATCCCACAAGCGAGTCTTAGGGGGGACGTGTCGGAAATGAGCACGGGTCCTTTTCCCCACATTCGCCACCTCACATGACTCTGTCCTCGGGGTGAGCCAGCCCTCCCACAGCCATGCTGGAGCTGAGATGCTGGGTGTCTTCAGCACAATTCCATTTTATTAGTTCAGCTTTGATCTTTCACACTCAAAGGATTTTTGGGCCCGTTCTGTCCTATGGTCTATCACTGCCTGACTTTCTCTATGCTGTCTGAAGTATGAAGTCCTCCTTTAAGCTACAACCAGAGAGGTGGAATAATTCACCAAAACCTCTCTGAAAGAGCAGAGCGACAGAGGATGTCAACACCTCTGAGACACAATTTCTCCACCACCATTGTTATGAGACATCGGCCAGATTGGAAGGTGTTTGAAATTTTGCTAGTTTTTCTCTGTGGAATGTCACATAGTTGTCATGTGACTTGCTCTGAAGCTGTCCTAATGTAACCCAAATTAGGACTGTAGTCATGTGACTAGACTCAAGTGAAAACATGTGACTCTTGAACCTGTTGCTGCAACTTGAGATGCATCTTGAGAAGGTCATCAATCAGCAAGATTGTCCAGGGACTCTTATTTAAAAAACTGAAACAGAGAAACAATGAATTACATTAACATAAAACATATTTTCCGATTTTAATTGCATTTACATTTGACAAATTAGATCACTTGCCCGAGCATGACGTGCCCTTATATAGGATATCAGTTACATGAAAGAGCTAAGTTTGGGAGGATAAATAGCTCCAGAGCCACGTCAGATGTCATTCTGTCATGCCTCCTCATTAGTGGTTCCGTTAAACTGTCTGCTTTCTATAGTTTGTGTTAATAATCACTTTTACCTTCACTCTTTTTATAGTGTGCCTCACTTTACTTGCAGACCTACTTCCTGGAAGCTTGGCAAGGTCCGCCTCAGTGTCCAAAAACATTATGTCAGATGCATGTAATCAATGTAAAATACATGCAATTGACATGTAAACACCATCTTGACAGCCTTAATGTGTAATTCATCATAATATAATATAATGGATATGCAAATGAATCAGATTTGGGCATTTCAGTCATTTTTGCCTGCCCCGCTGAAATCCACACACACACATAGGAACCAAACACACAGGCTACATAACACACACACACAAAATCTTGTGTCTGACACTCTTTATGCTAATATTTTTCTGTCACACTGCCTGCCCATCATGAGAACTTACTCCTGCACAAGGAATCATATGTAAATGTATCTTTCTGCAGGTGTGCTTGCTAAAAGAAGAGCATTTTGCCGGATTTGCCAACAGTACAGTGAGTCTGAGAGCTGGGTATTAATGTCACTAAATAAATGTTATTAAAAAACTGGGCAATGACTAGTCAGAACCGCTCAAGACGCAGCATCGTACAGAGGCTGGGGTCTGTGCTGGAAACACCGAGGTAATTCTGCCCCGTGTGGTGGATGTCTCACCTGGCTCGGTCATGTGACATGTAGCCATAATTTACGGCAAATTGCTTATTCCTCAAGTCACGTCCCATCAGAGCCCTAATATGGGACTGTGTGATATTCACGGCGAGCATCACTCGTTCTGTTCCTCTACTTCCTGAGTTCTCAAGAAAATCTCATGCATATTACGGACGTGTCCATGTGCGGCGTGTAAGACATCCCCCCTCCTCTCCCCACGATTATGCGCCAGAAGAAAGGCCACATTCCACTTTAAGGTACATGGCTAGCAGCAGTTTTTTTTTTTTTTTTTTTGCATATCAGTTTAAAAACAGGAACTGTAAATACACAAGGAGTGCTCTTAATAACCACTGGGGCTCAGAGCTCCATCATAGCCTCCTCCTTTCCCCAATTACCGTGGCCTATCACCACGAAGCACTGATCTGTGAAGAAATTCCCAATATCTAAATTTACACACTGTATCAATCTTGTTTAATAGACTGGAAAGCTTATTGCTTATTGCTCCAGTGAGAGGGAACGGCAATGATAAATTGCACGGACCTTGCGACAGCCGACCGTGATGTATAATGAAATATTTATGATTTATCCCAGCTAATATACTGAAATGAAGTGTGTGATGTATTGGAGCAGATGGGACTCCTATTGACTGTACTTCGCAGTCGAGGAACGGGGGGGGCGGGGAGGTGCAGGAGAGAGCGAGACTTGAAATGAGAGAAGGGAGGAAGAGAGAGAGGGAGAGACATGCGGTGTGAAAGAAAGGGGACGTCAAAAAAGTGAGGGAGACGGAGAGGCGTACAGAGCCCCACAAGTTAGGGGGATGCGGAGGAGGGCAGCAGGAAGAGATACGGACGGAAGAGAAGGATGGATGAAATGATGCAGAGAGGGAGGGAGTGATGACTTAATGGTTTGATGAAAAAGACAGAGCCGTACCAAAATAACACTGCCGGTGATTATCCTTTCCTTGTCTAAGTAAAGAATTTATATTCACCGACTGTAGGCCTTGTATTTATGCCGAGAAATCATCTTGACAATTGTGTGTGTTTCTCCCTTTGATAATTGCATTATTGTTGCGTAAGTGCATCGTGTCCCTGCTATTACCTCCACTGGAGTCT
The DNA here is from genome assembly GCA_026780845.1 of Petrocephalus sullivani. NCBI lineage: Eukaryota > Metazoa > Chordata > Actinopteri > Osteoglossiformes > Mormyridae > Petrocephalus > Petrocephalus sullivani. The sequence goes on along the minus strand of JAODKM010000020.1, from coordinate 2,360,828 downwards.
GATCTGAAGAGGCTGCAGGTGCTGGGTACATGTTGTGTACCTAATGATGTCGGCAGGGGACCCTGAACCAGTTAGCAGTGCAGGTCGGTGCCAGCTGCCTGGTGACATGCTCCCTGTCGCCTCGCCCCCGCTTCCTCGCAGTCGCACTGCAGCCTCCCCCCGTCGTCCCCCTCATTTGCTCCGGGTTCACACTGGCTGCATAACCAATCGGCATCCAGCTGCTTCGGAGTGGCGGATGTCGCATCTCACATGTGGACCGTCAGCTCCAACGGGCTGTCTACGGGAGCCGGGCCCCCAGAAATCGCCCAGTGGAGATATCCGACGGCCCCTAAAGGAAGCCGGGGGGATCAGCCGCGCCCTGCGATCTGAACCATCTCATTATCACCTAAAAGGCCAGTGAAATAACAGGGGGCTCCTGATGCAAGCCTGAAAATGCTCCTTTCCAGTGCTAGGCAGGCAAGCGGAAGCTCTAGGGACTGTGGTTATAGCCTGGGTGTGTGTGTGTGTGTGTGTGTGTGTGTGTGTGTGCGTGTGTGTGTGTGTGTGTGTCAGACACCTGAGCAGGGACCCGCACTGCTGATTAGTGCGTGGGGGAAGTAATTAAGGAGAAAACCAGCTGAGTGGCTCTCAGCAAGTTACTTGGAGGATGGAAGCGGAGGACACGGGTTATTATTAGAAAGACAGGAGAAGGTGTTGGCATGCAGGGCACCTCCACTCTCCCGTCATTCGTATTGCCGATCTGTCAGGGTCTCTTTTTCATTTTGAAGTATTGACAGATTTTAGGATGGACGGGTATGTCCCAGCCTTGGGCCCTCTGCTGTGTAGGATAGGCTCTACCCTACGCCCCCAAAACCCTGACTAGGATAAGGGGTTGGAAGACCGAAGGATGAATGGGCATCCATTTAACACGATCACGTAGCATGCAATATAAAGCTTCCATACATTTTTTTACATTTCGTCACATTCTCCATATATTTGTGCGAGTGTGTGTGTGCATAAGCAATAAATTTCAGTGAGTCTTCCATTTTGCAACCTATGCGACTTACAACTTGCATATACAACCAATGTTTTTTTTTTTTAATTAAGTAAATGTAGGCAAAATACATTTCAGGCAGCTGTACACCAGGCAGTGCCACGCTACCTAATGCATGCCACGCTGTATACAATACTCTCCATGGGAAAGTACTGTACTCTATGATAGCATGACCACCCAAGCCTCACATGCACCACCCAATCTCATTCTCACACCTAAAAGTCAGTGCAAATCCTATTCCGATATATAACCGTATGACCTGTGTGTAAATTGGGGAGAATTTGTACTATTTATGGAGGGCACAATATTAACATCTTTCAGAACTTGAGACACCTGCTGGTGCATTTTAGTATTGCAGGTAAACTGTAATTTCATTCAAGCGATAAAATAGGCGACAAACCGATCAAAGACAGCACTTGAACTCGCAAATGTAGCGGGTAGGAAAGGCAGGAGGCCGTGGACCTCAGTGGCGCTCTCATTGTTCCTGTCGCGCTGGTGGAAGGGGCTCCTCTGTGTTTGCACTGCTCCTGCAGAACCTTTTAAATGTCACCCAAGATTGTTTCACCCTGCAGTCACGACACCAGCAGCAATGGCCCCTTTAAGTCCTTCCCCATCTCTTTGTGCATGTGACAGGACTACACGAACCCAAAAACCTCTGTCCTGATGTTGCAGCCGACGCATGACCGCAGAAGGGCCTCCAACCAGACACCCATGGGCGTGGATCAGGAAATCGGTGGGGGGGACATGATGGAGAAATTAGCATGCCTGAGGAGACCCCATCCCTGACCTCAGCAACCACTGTCGCTCTCGATTGCCATCATGCTGGACTGACTCACAAGGTGGTCCTCCGAGAGGGAGAAAGGAGACCTGAGCATCGAAGCAGACAAGCACATGCAGACATGGGTAGGTAATTAAGAGAGGAGACCCACATGAGAATTGGTGTTAAAAGGACGCCATCGTGGGCATTCGTTCCATATTCCATTAGATGATTGCAAAAACATTTGATTTAATCACCATTTTTCATAAGAGTCGCTATTATAGTAATCAAATGTAAAGGAGAGGAGATTTCGCACTGCAGATACTACCGGGTTTTAATTTGTGTTTGGCACTGATGGTAGATGTCCAGCCAGCCCTCCTCCTATGGCTGTGGTAGGGTCCAGGCCTGAGATGGAATTAGATGGGACATGCCAAGGAGGCGGGCTTTTGGGGGGGTTAAAAGTCAGCGCCCTCTCAGAAAACAATCAAGTGTACCATCACAGTGCAAAAAAACATTAACAGAAAAGAGCTTTGAGAAAGGTGAGTGACAAAGGAAATATCATTTAGCCTCTCAGACTATTCAAAGAAGGGCCTTGTGCTGAAGCTTTTGATGACTAACACTAATAATAATGACAATTTTAATACACGTTTGTCCTTCTGGCTAAGATGGAGGACAGGACAGAGTCAGACCGGAACTGGGTGGGGAACCAGAAATTATTCTGAAATGTGGGCTTCCTACTTAAGACAATGCAAAATAATAAACAGTTTGGGAGAAGAAAAAAAATTAAACTGATGTTGGAATTGCACACTAGTCACCCCTGGGATAGCGGGCCGAATGAAAACAGACGGAAAAAAGCCAGTTAATATTTCTTGTGAGAACCGGAGACTGGTGGAATGAAATGACCAAGGTAACCCCAGTCACACAAATCCCCTCCAGAGACACCTGCAGAGACGTCTGGGCTAAAAGTCCAGCCCAGCTACGTCCCGTCAGGCTTCGGCGATACTGAGCTAGAGTCCCACAATCCAGCTGTGGACGCGAATGATACGGAGACAGTTATATTCCCCGTTTCCTTTCTTTGGGCTTCTCTACACTCTCCAAGTTGTTTTACAGAAGTTCTTCTCACCCATAAATCACTGTAATTACTGCTTTGGCCAGGCAATAGAGTTACAACCTGGTCCCGAGATTTCTCAGGTTTCTGCGGGGCAGGTGGAAGCAAAAAAGAAGCGATAGAAAGAGGGGGGGCGAGCGACAGACAGGGAAGGAGGGAGAGCGACAGACAGGGAAGGAGGGCGAGCGACAGACAGGGAGGGAGGGCGAGCGACAGACAGGGAAGGAGGGTGAGCGACAGACAGGGAAGGAGGGAGAGCGACAGACATGAGACAGAATGAAGAGAGGTGGGGAGCTATGAGCTGGAGGCAAGATTGAAGTAAACATAACAGTAACAGGGTCAAGAAGAGATTTAGAGCCGTGCCCCCCCCCCCCCCCCCCCCCCCCGGGGCCCGGTTAGAGGGGGGTGGGCTTGCAGGGGGGGTGGGAAGAGGGGGCCTCCCAGGCAGGGGGCCGCGTGGAGGGGAGGCAAGGGGGCCCCCCCCCC
>JAODKM010000020.1:2324886-2339166 GCA_026780845.1 Petrocephalus sullivani | reverse complement strand
CCCATGTAAAGCGCCCTGGGACAACCCTGTTGTGAAGGGCGCTATATAAAAATAAACTGAATTGAATTGAATTGAACTAGTTGGTTGAAACGAAATCTTGGTCTGGATTTTTACTTTCTGGACCTGTAATTGCTGTTTTCCCACAAAACGCGTCCCACCTATGTAACAAAAACCGTCAGTTGAAATGCGACAACCTTGAGTAACCATATTCACGAGAGCACAGCAATTTAGCTTTGGTGCCTTTGTCTTGAGCACTGTCTTTGCATGCATTTACACATCCTTTGTCTTATTTATTGCTCTTTCGTGACTCTAGCTGGTTGAAAAATATTCAGTCATTTGGCTAGAAAAGTTCTAAATACTCTGTGCGAGTACAGTACGGAGCATTGAGGAGTAATAACAAACGGCCATGTTGAGATGGGAAAAAGATGTCAGTTTTGGATTCAGTGCCCCAAAAATCATAAGAATCAGTGAAAACTTCTGAATGTTTTTCCATCGCAGGCCTGTGTAACCTATGTAACCAACGTGTGTAACACTGGGGCAATATGCACTCTATCTTTCCATTTGTGGTAAACATTGTGCTGAAAACATCGTAATAGGAAAAATGCCAGAAGGAAAAAAAAATATCCATCACTTACGGAGGGTGAGAAAAAAAGATCAATGATAGAGAGAAACACTTTGTTTGCTCATTTATCAAACAATATGCTTCCTGGCTGTAGTTATTGGCTCCTTTGGAATTCCACAATGTAGCTTGTCATTTGCTCATATACATTCTACCCATCCCTCTTCTGACCATTTATCCAGGTCAGTTTTAAGGCATGTGCACTCTCCTTTACAGCAATTTATTTTCAGCAGACTAATCTCTCAAGACAATTCTTAATGTCATTTTTAAATCTGACTGGTGCAACACTACTACAAGAGACTGCAGATTTGCACGATGATAATATTTTCAGCATGTTTCTTCTTCTGTGCCTGGCTTAAAGGAAATTATCATTCATATGCTTGGAGAAACTCCAGGTGGAGATTCTAGTGCGGCCCCTTTAATTGGAAGGTTGCGATTTCAAATCCTGTGGCCAGTAGGGCAAATTCACAGGCGGGCCTATAATCGCAATTCCTGCTGCACCTGCTTTCTCAATTTTATGGGTAAAAGTGTCTGCCAAATAAATGTAAAGCCCAAAACCAACAAATGACCATATACTAATAAATGCCTAATGATCAGTCGTCTCAAGGCTTCTTCAGTCTAATTATTTTGACAGCCTTAGTGTTAAGGAAAATGCCAGCATTTTAACCTCCAGACAAGAGACCATCATAACTGATACATGAAGATTAGCATTATGCCTCTGTGATTTCTAGATATTAAAATTAGGAAACTTCCCCCATTCAGATTTGCTTACAGGCAAGCTCACTGTATAACTTCTATAATTTTGAACTGGAACTGCAGAACTTCCATTTTGTCTCAAAATTACACACATTACTATATATAAATGTGTGGCCTCATTCCTGTATTTGTCCTGTATCTTAGTTAAAAGTCACTGACAATTACCCACTTTAGCAACTTCTATTATGGGTCTAATTAGCCTCAGCTGAGAACAATTACCTGTCCCCCAGAGACCTACAGCCTAATGAAGTCTGTAATTACACACTACAACTGGTTTAACACTTCAACAGAATCTTGTCAAAATCAACTATATTAAGAATTTTGAGACGTGCGTTATTTAAATGCATTTTTATACAGCATCAGTAGGCTATAGAGCTTTATTGTTAAATAAAATACAGGACATAATTGCCCTCTCTCTGGTTACAACAGATGTTGGAAGTAAAATCCAGAGCCGCAAAGCACAGAATGTGTTTTGAACCAAACTGCATAATTTTATTCATTTAAACTGTATTACTCGGTGCAATATAATTTCTAATATAACTTCAATATTTCAACTGTTCCTTATCTAAAATTGTATAACCCTTCAATAAAACTGCTATTATTAATTGGCCAAATGAAATGCATTTCTAACAACATAAAAACAATCTACAATATATCTAAAGAAATCTAAGCCAGTTGAAAAATCAGCCCAATACACGTTTAACACAAGGAACAACTAATGATGAAGGGCTACACATCGCTTTAAAACTTATGTGCTCGTCGTGATTTATTTCAGGAGCATCAGTAACTTACAAACTAGGTATATACCACAAACTTCGAACTACTGAAATAAGCAATTCTATGCTAAAACGCACCAAATTTGTAATGACACTATCTCAACGGCAGAGTGCGTCATTTCCAAAGCTGAAATCTCATTCGCGATAACAGCGCGTAACTTTGACGTAAACATTCATTTAATCGATCAAACCCTGGCGAATACTGTCTCTCTCGCTCGCTCGCATATACATTATATAAGGTGGACCGAGTATAATCCATTCATTTTCTTCCAAGCGCGTATCCAGGTCTCGATGAACGTGAAGCTTATCCCAGGAACCAGAAGGCAGGGAAAGACGCTGGACGAGATGTCAATCTTTCAGTGCAAAGTGCCTTTAAAACAGAATCTCTCTGATGAATGCGCTTCTCCGCGATCCACAATGGCGACGGATTCGCACGATCACAGACCGCGACACACTTCCATCTCTCGGGCAATCGCTGCCCAAGTTTCACACACTAATTTCCCGTCCACGTCCAACAACCAATTGTTGCTCGCTTTTCAGCGCCTCATTTCCGCCTGTTTCCAACAGCCAATCGCTGCTCGCCTCCCAGTGCGTCATTTCCGTCCAACGTTCGGCGGAGCTGGAATCGCGGACTGCCTCGCAGCGTTTCGTAAATCTTCGGGTAGCTGGACGTTTTAAGGAAAACAAACCGTTTTTTTGCCGAGCGTATCAAGGAGACCGTCCCGAAACACCGGCTGTTGGCAGCAACGGGGTTTTTTCTCGCAGCGGAGTGTTTTGTGCATTCGGCGCCACTGTCGGGACCCTTAAAGGTTTTTATTTCGAATCGGTCCGTTGAGAATTAAACGTCGCGCGCCGTATCGGATGCTTCCGGACGGCCCGAAAGGGGAAAGTCGGACTAAAATTACGGAGTGAGCGCGATTAACCTGCTGTTAGAGGTAAGAGACGCGCGTCCGGATACAACAGGTCACCCTGAACGCCGCGAATGCTTCTAATAACCGTCCAACTTTTGGACGTTCGCGCTGACCGTAAGTCTGTTTACTTGCTGAAGGTAGGCTGCTGTTAGCCGCGGGCTAGCTCGTGACACGGGCACGCGATCGACCTGCTCGTTAGTTGGGTAACTTACCAAATGTTGTCTCCCGGTTACTTAACTAGTTCGCCTTTCGGGCGTGTTATTAGTTATTTAACTGTATACTTTAGCTAGCGAACCAGTGCAAAGAGTTGTTTTAAACAGTCCCTGGACGTTAGTTTCTTAGCTAATACCTGAATAAGAATCTGCCTATAACGAGCTAGTTATATTGAATTACTCATTCTTATGAAAGTGGTTTGTTTAGTGTTGATATACGGTTTAGTGACGTAGATTTGTCAAATGAGAGACGGCAGCGTAGAAGGAAAGCAAATGTTGCTACTAGCAACGACGCAACTGACCGCTTGCTATATGCAAATGAGTTAAATGGCAATAATTGGGTTGTTTACTCCTAGCGAAGGTACTTGACATTTTATTAAGGGTTTGTGAGATGAGTTTTTCTCAGTGAACTCTGGGGATAATATTTGTACATGTTAAGTTTACGAGGTTAATTTTTTTTAAGTGAGTAGTAGTAATGTTAGACACCTTTCATAGACTTCATTTACAGTCCCTCTTTTTCTCATATATTTCTCTTTCCTTAATCATCAAAGTGTGAGGGCTTATTGTACTTTTCCCACGAATACTCTGGTTAGGACGAACAATTCAGGTTGGCAAGGAACTGGAATATACGGCTCTGTCTAAATATCAATGTTTACGTCCAACTCTTTCAAGAGCTTATGTTTTGCTTAGGGGTGCAATTATGATTAAATTCTTCTTAATGAATTAAGTGGTAAGCGATACACGATCGGCACGGCAGTTTCTTTCCGATATGGTTTCCTGCTATGCAAAAAAAATAATCTCAATTTTTCCCTCCTCTTCAATTTTCATTGGTGCTTAAACTGACAGTTGTGTTCAGACAAGATTAATACTATAATGTAATACTTATGGTGGTATTACACTATGAATGAAAATCTGTGTTTATCAATTTCAATGTAATAATTTTCATTCCTGGGCATTAGAAATCTGACATTGACCCACTGACTCACTTTAAAGTGCCTTAAGTAGGCTAACTTGCTGAAACCCATGTGTTATTTCTCAGTGAGAGTGGCTTGTAAGTGAGGAAGTTGTTGATAATAGGGGGTGATTAATGCTTGGTTTCTGAAATTTTGTGTGCCAATCTTGCCTTTTGACTTTTGGAATTTTTCAGTAGCCACAAAGTAGAATGTGGGTTTTGTCCCTGGTGAAACCCCCCTTCATTTTGAGCCACAGATTAGGGCCAGTACTTGTCAGCTACAGATGTTTGCCTCCCCTGCTAAAGTGCTGTGTAATGGGATGTGTTAAATGCAGTGGAGAGAAACATAAGCCATCTTCCGAAACTACAATTGTTCTTCGTAGTGGGCAAAGTAGTTATACGGCTCTGCCACCTTTCTCTCCCTCAGTAATGCAGATTTTGGCTCATATGATGACTTTTCCCTTCTGTTAAATGGCAGACTCTCCCCTCTGTATATCTGTGAGTTTACTAGGCCTGAATGATGCCTGGTGGTATTATTGGCGTTAGAGCTAGACGGTATGACGGTGTTATGAGTAATGGATATCAAATAAGTAAACTGGTATTGATATCTGACAGTAGGGCTGGGCGATCTCTGATCGCGAGCCACTCGCGATATTACTGCGCATGCGCCATAAGCACCAGGGCTTCATATGACGGGCGAAACATTTGGCCGGACGCCATCCTTTCGGTACAACATGGACTTTTGCTTACACCCACAATTTGGTAAACAGATTAATAGTACGTCTAAAATATTACTAATCTGCATGGGCGTCAACAGGTCCGTCGACAGGGCATCAACTGTTCTGGTAATCTGTATGAATTCGGCATATCATTATTTTAATAAACAAATTTAAACTGCAAAAAGTAGCGCCGTAATACAAACAACACATGGATTACCTTAACAGTAGTACGTGGTGTGCTGCGCTAACCGGACTTAATAAACATAAGGATATGCCAAATTTATGCAGATTACTAACGTCTGGGCATCACAACACGCATCTCATTAATATTTTAAGTGTACTAATCTGCTTGGCAAATTGTGGGCATAAGCAAAAGTCTGTATTATACCGAAAAGCTGGCGTCGGTCAAATGTTTTGCCCATCATCTGAAGCCCTGGTGAATACTGCGCATGCGCCATAAGATAGAGATCCGAGATCGCCCAGCCCTATCTGACAGTGACGATTATCGTCTTTGTCGGAAGTAGGCATTGGCTACAACCACACTAATATGTTTTTGTTTAGAAACGCGAAAGGTTTTCTTCTGATTTAGCCTTCCATTCACACTACCTCAAATCTTTTTCTCTCAGAAGCAGGGAAATTTTTCGACAATGTAGGACAACTACATTGTCAATGCATCAGTGTGGATGCTCATAAATGCAATTTTTTTCATGCTACGCTACTTTACTGTGATATTTTGCTTTTGCTAAATATGTGCATTTACTTTAAACACAATTAAATAGAAATTGAAAACATAAAAATTTAATAAAAACATAAAGTGCGCCACTTTTAAAAATACGTAATGAAAAGCTTTGGTTAAATGTGCAAATGAAAAATGTCAGAAATATATACGTTAATAACCACTCATATATACCATATATACAATTGCACAAAAACTAAATACTTTCCTCCCTGGATCAATAGCTTGCCTTTATTTTATACGTACAGATTTCAGCATTGAAGATAATCTTAACTTTGAAATTTCTTCGGTTTTGTGAGGGTCTTCCTTTCCACCATGTCCTGTCTCTTTGAGTAATGAATACTGGGTTTTGTACCACTTCAATATGTAAACATATTTCAAATGGCAAAACTCCTAGTCTGTGTTCTGAGCTGACTTGCACGTCTTATAATCATGGGTTACTCTGAGGAGCAGTTCCACCTCATCATTGATCCAAACAAAGTAATCGCTTTTCTTCCTTTTCGGCATTGCTTTACATGTCTCCTGACTTCCAAAACAAACCTGAAAATGGGCACTTAGCATTTGGGACACTTCCTCTTCCTGCCCCTATGCACGTGCCTAGTGTAAGCTAGTAAGCTTTGTCATTTGCCTTTCACATGGTGCAGTATGAACATGAAAGTATTTTTCAGCATTACTGACAACTGTAGTGTGGATGCAGGTATTTTCCTTTGGAAAACCCCATAAAAATTTTAACGCATTGGTGTGGATGTAGACTTAGGCTATACACAAAGCAAGATAAAGACTTATCAATTGGCTTTCAGTTCAGTCTTCTAGCTTACATTTCTGATGCAGTTACAACACATTGCTATTATTTTTAATTCTTCATTTAGTGCGCAAAGTGTCAGTGTGTATACACCGCATGCGTATAGTCACATTGCAAAGACTACAGTAGGCAGTTGGGTTGAGATTAGGCCATCATACTACCTGGACATTATATGGTGATATGTTATTTTCAAATGCAGCACTCTTCATGTATAGTTTTTTTGTTTTTGAATCTTTTGGGTTCATAGATATTGCAATTATTTGTAAAAAATATCACATTGCAAAATTAGACATTTTTCCAATATCATGCAGCACTATTGTTTAAATATGTTTGCATGTTTATCTTGAAGCAGGAAAAGTCAAACTCACCATGGTTCATCACACAGATTGGCTAAGCTTTCTGTTCTACAGATATGACATCATAAAACTTCTAGTGTGCTACTGTTCCATTATCTGGTTTGTCTCTGCCTCCAGTAATAATGCTGCAGTCAAACCTTCGGTCAGGTGTGCGCTTTACGGGTCATTTGGAGTTCAAAAGCACTAACCTGCTGATTTATTATTTTCATAAAAGTTATCACGCCAGCAACTAATACACAGCTTAATTTGTTACACCAATAGACAGGAAATAGAACTTAAGTTATTACCATATACATAAATGCTCAATTTTGATGATGTAGGCTAGAAGTGCCAAAAGGAAATGATCCATCAATTTCATGAGTATTAGACATGACAGGCTTCAATGCAATGCTTCATACTGCTTGTTTATTATATGGTCAACCTCAAAAACCCTGAATGAAAGTTAATTACCACTCTGTCTTCCATTGTCTGTTTTGTATGTGAACATCCCTTTTATTCCTCCCCAGCAGTGTAAATCTTTTATAACTCACACCAGACAAAATTTCCTTGGGCAGCCAAATGCCACTTAAAACCTTCTGAAAGCACTCCTCTCCCCAGAGGGGAGGAAAGGCTTCATTGGCCCTTAGGATCCTGGGGTAGGGATATAGAATTTGGGGATTTTAAAGATTTTCTGGTTTGGTGTCTTGTCCCATGGATAGCTTATGGCTCCTCCTCTGCTACAATTCTCTTGTATTCACATTTTACAACATTCCACTCCTTTAAGAGAAGAGTCGTTCTAATAATATACTTTAGCTTAATGGTTTGGACGGAGGTTTTCAACCTTTCTTAAACCAAGGACCCCCAAATAAAAATTGACCAGAGCATGCAGAGAGATTGCTGAAATATATTTTGGGCAAAGGCAGGCTTGTTTGGACCCTTCTTTCTGGTGCTGAGAGTTTCTGGGGAGAGTTGAGAATGCAGAAAATGTCCAAAGAGCAAATTAAGTTCTTTACAAAGCTCTTTGGTAGTATCAGCTCAATATTGCATATGAATTGTCCCTTCTATATATATCACCGCATTGGCATTAGCAAATTAATTGTATTTGCATTCCCTGTACCGTGTATTTTCCCAAAAACATAGCATCTAGTCCCATATTCGGGAGCATGTGATATTTTTGCCTGATGTGAGAATATACTTGAACGTTATGCTGCATACAGTGAATCATTTATGTAAATTGAGCATGGTTGGGTTGTAATGGAGTTAGATTCTACACAAGGGTTTTTGGACATTCTTGTATGCAATAAAAAATAAGGAAACTGCTGTTGAGCATGGCTCTGAAGCACCAGTTGTTTTGACAAGTGCGTGATTCATTTGGTTTCATTAGATTGTTAATTGGAGAATTTTGTTTTGCCCCTCCACTCTGTGGTAGTGGTCACACTTCTTCAGCAATAACTCTTATATGAGGATGGGATGCAACAGCCTGGCTGAATTCCAGTTATTTAGGCCTTTAACTGCAACCTCCTATTGACGGGGCAGCTGGAGCTATTGAATGAGCCCATTTCCATGGCAATACAGCCACAGGAAGTGGGGTGGGAGCCGTCTGCAGGCCTGAAAGGCATATCTAACGAAAGCGGAGATCCGCCACAAGGCTTATGCACAAAGGTTTAAAATCAAGTATCTTTATTTAAATTTAGCATATTGAATTTTAATTCGTTTGCATAAGAAATTGCTTTCTGAAAATCTGTTACATACACAGCTTGTTTTAACATGATCTTAATATGAGTTTTTTGTAGGATGGTGTTATTGTCTATATATAAGAAAAAGCGGGGAGTATATAAGCTTGCAGACGCTGTTGCCTCGCACTGCTGGGGTTGGGAGTTAACTCCCGCCTCAGCTCTGTGCGTGGGTAGTTTGCATACCTTCTCTCTGTTTATTCCAGGTACTCCAGTTTTCTTGTGCAGTCTCGACACACATCATTTGGCTGATTGTCCCCCCTAAAATGCCCATAGTGTGTATGTATGTGTGTCACACGATTGACTGATGTGTCCCCCAGCCTTGAGCTCCTTGCTGTCTGAGATAGTGGGTGCTTTCACGCCGATTTTCCGGAACCTGATTCCTGTTTCCAAGTTTTGGTCTCGAGCAGGAACTTTTGTAGTTTGTAGCTTCATAGCTTTCACACTGCACAACAGGAATTGGGACCTTTATGCCAAATAATCTTGGGGAGACAACATATAATTTCATACAAAACCACCAGAACTATGGAGGTCGAACAAGTCATTTTGTTTCTTGTTTTTTGGGGATCTATTTCAATTAAAATGCAACGCAGCCTTTATTAATATTTTATTTATACAACCTGTGACACGTTAATTAATTATTAAATCTAACCAACAGATCGATCTTTTGTTTTCCAAAAATGTTTTTTATTCTTCTAATAATCTTCATAATTATCACAAATATATTAAACTTGGCAAAGAAAAATCTCTCAGTACATTGATTAGATTATCACCCAGCTTTAGGCAGATGGCAAGCTAGCAGTGGTTAATAGACCAGTGTTTGATCTCCATTCTTTTTCTCACCCTTCATGCTAAACACCCAGTAGTATGCATATATGCTTATTCCAGTTCGTTATTTTATAATCTCCTGGTGTACAACAAGCCAATCCTGTGCTTTGTGATACAGACAAGCCAATGCTGTCCAAAATTCTAATACAGTTTGCTTGATATTGAATATATCTCCTTTTTGAAATAGTCTTGTTTTGGAGAATTGCTCCATTGCAAAATGTTTTTCTTGCATTCTGTTTGTCATTTGCCTTTTATAGCATGTTTAGCTTTGCATGGCAAGTCAGAGACTGGATTGAATAGATCCACCGATCCCTGAGAACTAATATGAAATTGCACGCAACAGCAATGAGGTGGTAGAGCAGAGTCCTCATTGTGAAAATATTTCAAAAGTTATTAGCTGTCATGTCAGAGTCTGTAATGCATGAAACAGGTAAGACCAGTATGAGATGAATATTGCTTCCACCCTACCTGTACTGTTGTACCAGAATTATCCATATTTCCTATTACAACGCAAACTTTTGTGCTTTGTTTTAGATTTAATTATCCAAATTATGTACTTTTGTCAGTTAATATTTAGAATCATGTCACTTGGGGGATGAAAGCACAAAGTTATGGCTGGTGACTCGATAGGCATACTTTTCTGAGTATTAATATTGGTGAACCTTAATATCCCCTTTTACTGCTGAAGTATGAATGAATGTCTATCAGTGGAAGAATGTGATGTCACACGGTCCAGAATGTTTGTTTATTTCCTGAAAAATTAAGATTATTCAAGGTACTGCAATGCCTTTTAATTATAGGATGTGAATGGATCATCAACTGAGGGATTTTATTTTAAAATATACCTGTCTGCCAGCCTCAGGTTTCAATCAGGTTTGCAACTGTGATTTTTATGTTTATTTACTGGACAGTTGCTGTACTTTCATTGCAGAGTCCTCAGGTTTAAGAATTCTGCCCCATTATTACTGCTGGTCACTAGTCACCTTAATAGCCCCAGGTGGAGCATTAATTCCGAGGAAACTTCGTAGCTGTTTGTTGCTTTCAGTGCTGGCTGTAGAATTTATACTCCAAATAGTTCACGAAAATGGATTTTATTTTTCAGAACTGTGTAAAAATTAGGAGTGTAATGGTGAAGTTTTCACACAGTTTGGTATGTGTCAGTGTTTTTGGGCCATGGTAACGGTGCGGTTTCAGTATATTTATATTTAAGAAGAAAATAAAAACATTGACCTTTTTATTAAACAATGAAGTTTTTGTTTTTCTCCATTCAGCAAAATGACAACATGACTAACTAGACCTAGGTCTTTACTCTATTAGGTCTCTACTCTACTCATGTCTCTACTGTATGAAATCAAGGAGAGAAAATCTTTAAAATGCTTCTTAACTTTGATAATCTGTAGATGGATTGTCCGTCCAATTTTAAGTGTACATAGTATGTACTGTACCTGTGTTTTTTATAAAACGATAAGCATGTCAACACTCTCTGAAGCCGACTGCTGTCGAATGTTCATAAAGAAAAATTATTTGACAAGAACATATGAGAACTTAAGTATCTCACTGTTAAAAAGTAACCACAGCGCAGTAAGTGTAGATGGATAGAGAATCAATAATACAAACTCTACACCCAAGAGAGCACAGAATGTTTTTGATGCAGCAGACCCACATGAAGGGGGCAAAATTTTTTTAGCGAGTATTCAAGTTACTTTAATAAAGTTGACTTCTTTTTTTAAAATAAAATCCTCTCTTTATTAACAGCCTGTGTTGGTTTAATTAATACTAGCGATGGCCCAGACAAGGAAACCAGCAGTTTACATGACTTTCATAGTTCCACACTAACGAAACACAAGCATTCCACGGCAAACATTACATGATTACGACATTTACAATTAACATAAATGCGCATATAAATTTTCAGGAAATGGATAATTTAGGCAGTCTGCTGTTGTATGATAAAAATCAAATTCTAGCTCACAAAAATAAGATGCCCCCTGTTTTTTTAGATGTATTTTTTTGGGGGGGGGATATAGGAAATGACAGGCATATCATATCATAATACCACAGTTCATGTGTGCATATTGAACCGTTGGGGGTGTACTGAACAGTTTGATAATATACCGTTACACCCCTGATACAAATCTATACATCTGTTACTCGTATTCGATCTTTTTCCCTGCCATTGGTCTTTCATATTTGGGTTTTCATCTTGAGCATGGGTTTCTCTTGTTTCTAACTAGTATTATCTAGTATTGCACATCATCTAGCCTTAGTCTAGCATTTATGTTTTATCAGTGTGCTGTATTGTTGGACAAATGTTTGTTTGTTAATGTGAGTTATCACAGAAAAAGACCTTGGCCTTTGGCCACAACAGTTGTTCCTCTTGGGTGTTTGTTCAAGCAAAATGAGCTTATGGGTGTGGTACATGAGCTCAGCTTGTCATGTTAATTGGAGACCTTTGTAGAGGTCGACCGATATAGGTTTTTCTATAGCCGATATTTAGAAGTCAGGTTTGTCCGATGGCCAATATATGCTGCCGACGTTTTCCCCTCCTATTTGCATTACACTAATGATATAGGAGACACAACATTTCTCAACATTTATTGAACACTGACTTAGAACAGAAGTGTAAGCTTAAATATAAATAGAGTGACCAGATAATCCAGGATCATCATACTAGACACTTTGAGCTACTTCAAGTTTTACAAACTACTATAAACCTGAAAGACTCCTTTGCCTTGGCTAATAGTTAATTTCTTCCATTTCACATTAACATTAGTAATACGTGCATTATCATAGGAGGCTGACCAATCGGCACACAGCAAGGATGCAGCGCTTAAGTAAAATCCAGGTCCTTTTAATTGAAATGGAAGTTTACAAATCCTATCCTACCTCAAAGTGTCCAGGATGACATGGATTTATCTGGTCACCCTACATATAAACAAACTATATACACTTAAATAAACACACAAAACTTCTGTCAATGATGGTTTTAATATCCATCCTTAACATTACCTGTAAGCTACACTGTAAGAAAAGTTAGTAAAAATAGAGTTCAATGTACGTTTTTAATATGACGGAATTTTCCGTATATATTTTCTCAGGTGTTTTACCGTTTAATTTGTATTTCGCTTTGCATTGTGAGAGCAAGTACACTCGCTAATGTCTGTAAATGTAACAAGAAAAAAAAATCCATAAGAAAACGGATAATGTCCTGGCAGAAAATTAACAGTACATTAGGGGCCGGTTTCCCGGAATATAAATAAAATAAAAACAAAAGCCGGATTGGCAACTGGCAACTTAGAAGTTACAGAAAAGTGCGAGGAAAAGAGAGAAGCAGGTGAGCAAAACCTGAGCAAATGGATTTATTTTTGCATCTCAGTTACATTTTAAGGAAACCTTAAGGAGGACATTTAATGATTGTTTGTGCAGCTGACTTGATTTTAAGGAAATCTTAACTCAAGGTGTTTTGTGCAATCGGTCCCAGGATTTAAGCCGTTCCGTTCTCTCTCAGGACTCTCATGAAGGTTCTGACTGGGGTCCTGCACAGGCGGCAGCATGGGTCACGGGGCTACCCGCAGACGTGCCTGCCTGTAAATCGGCGTAATACACTCGGATATCGGCCGACGCTGACATATTAGAAAATGCCAAATATCGGCGATTTATATCGGTCCACCTCTAGACCTTTGTCCATCTTTTCTTTCTGAGTGACTAAAAGCATCTTTCATAAAAATGTACAAATAATACACACACGCATACATATACATGTATATAAAATATAATGTGTGTGTGTGTTTGTGTGTGTATATATATGTACTGGAAAGTTTTGTGTATGTGAGCCTGGGATAGAGCCAATGAGTTGCATGTGGTTTTGCCCACACGTGTCATTTCGCAGTGTTGGATCCAGAGCACAGCACCACAGAAAAGCTGGTCTCAAGATTTAGAACCCTAATGTCAGCAAAAGTAGGATGGGCTATTGTGTCCAAACCTTCAATATACCTGGAAAATTAAATTAATAACCACTGTAGTTTTATCACTGGTGTTTATAGTGAAACAACTTGCCAGCTTAATAACGGATTAACGTTTCATAATTGTTTTTATTCTATGGAAAATGAAAGATCAGTTTAATAATTATTAGATTTTTATATATATGTATGCATATGTATGTACAGTTGTCCCTCGCCACGTCACGCTTCGACTTTCGCTGCTTCACTCTATTGTACTGTGCTCATTTAAAGTTTATACAGTACTGTGCTCATTAAAGTATATGCAGTAAAATATATTCATTAAAAAGGTGATCGAGACAGTGAAAATGATACAGCGTGCTCTTGGTTGCCTGAGTCAGTTCTATCCTCTTCCTATCCTGGCCACTGCCTGGCTCAGCCTCATGCAAGTTCGCTTCTCTCATACACGCTTCTATATCGCTATGCATCAGAAGCATCTTTGTTTGTGATTTCTGAGAACTTTATCTAAGCCCCACGATGGCTCCTAAACATGCTGCTTCTTCTAAGCCTTCTGCTTCTTATTTTTATAGGTTAGTGGTTCTGTGTAAGAACTGTGTGCGTGTTATTAAATGTACAATAATAACAATAGTGATATTTGTGACGTCTAATTTCTTATTTTATCTTATTTTGTCTAATATTGAGTAACAAGAGTGTAATGGTGACTAAATGGTGTTGTTTCATGTCTAGAGGGCTCTAATGTTAAACATTTTATTTAGAAGGTCGTAAACAGGTTCTAACTACAAAAATATTCGATTTATAAATAAAGAATCCTTTGTGTGTGTGTGTGTGTGTGTGTGTGTCTGTATGTATGTATGTATGTATGTATGTGTGTGTGTGTGTATATATATATATATATATATATATATATGTATATATATACATATATGTGTGTGTATATATATG
>JAODKM010000020.1:2301870-2312023 GCA_026780845.1 Petrocephalus sullivani | reverse complement strand
CAGGATCAAAACGAGGCAGGAACAGCGAGGTCACACAGCTACCATCTGTGTGGCTGCAGTTAGGGAAGGGAGGGGGGCTGGAACACAGCCAGGCCAGGCCAGGCCCGGGCTGGGCTGTTAGTGGAGATCCCGCAGGCAACAATGAAGCCCCAGGATGGTGGCCTCAGTAGTATAATCCTGCCTGGTTTATAGCTCTGGGTGAATTGCCATTGGCCACACACACACACGATGGTTCACTCATACACATTCAGTCCAGTACCGTATAAAGGTATTTAGTTTGTAGTGGAGTAGGTTAGAAGTTTTCAGAACTCTTGATTTTATTTGCTTGCGGTTTTCCCTTGCTGAAAATGGTCATTTCTTAATTTATAATTATTCTTATTTTGGAAGTCCAATAGTACATTGTCATTTTTTTTGTCGTGCTTGGCTTGCAGGACTTTGCGCTGTCATCTGCGTACGTTGTAATGATACCAGTTCCAATGTGAGCCCCATTCACTGAATTTCGTGGCTGTAAAGTGCACTCTCCAAGTGACTTAGGTCATGTTTAAAGCTTGTCAAGAGTGATGGATAATGTAGATTGCTATAAAATGTGCTTTAAAATGCATTGACCTTATAATTTTTTTTCGGTTTCAGCATAGAAGTTCTGGAGCATGTGAAACTGTTTTATGTGATAATTATTTACCTGTTGTAGTTGCACATCACATTGTATTCTTATTTTCTTGTTTTATTGTTTAAAAGTCTCTTTCGAAAGCATTAGACTGCTGCTTGTATTTCCTTTGCTGTTTGATTAGCCGTGACCTTGCATGTTGTGACACAGCCGCTGATGGCTTCTGGGATGGGAGGAGCGTCTCACACAGTGGCAGAAGCTGACCCACTCGGCAACGTACCCCCACCCTGCAGGCATTGTGACTCTTCCACTGTCCATTATATCCTTGTCTCCACTGAGCACACCTTCTCTGCTTTCAGTGCTATCTATCAGCAGCCCCAGATGGCAACAATGGCAGGTGTTCCACTTATGGGCTCAAAGTTTCGACTTTACTGACCAGCCTTTTACAATAAAACCACACACGTTCAAGCCCACACATGCACACTGACCAGCTAATGGGCTTTAAGGAGGGCTGAGTGTCCTTTCCAGGTACTGCTCCTCAAGCTCTCCTCATAACCACATACAATTCAAATGTGCTTGCCAAAAGATATTAAAAAATGCCAAATAAAATTTCCAAAGACTGCTTAGCATTTATCGGCAGTAAAATATATTTTTCTGCCGTTGTAGTATGACTACATTGGGCTGTGTTAGGACACCTAAGCCTTTCAGGTGCTGCTTTTCTGAGCTCCAATACAAATTTCACTTCTGCTGTTACCTATATTATCTTTATATAAACTTCAGAGTTTGAGACCACAGAGTGCTGTGCCAGTTCATTGTCAACAGCTTAGTACTCTGCCATTTTGTATAAAGTTATCAGTTCAAATGAACTGATTTTTACCATCATCTTTTCAGTCATGCTGCTGGCATTTTAGCTCGGTAGCGAAGCCGTTTGTCCCTTTCCTGCAAAATGAAGTCATCGCCATGTTAGTGGCACTCATGTAGTCAGTTTTGAAAATGGGGGTATTCTGTGAGCACCAGTATTTCAAAATGGAATTAAGCATTCATTTTTGTTCAGCTGGAAAAAATAGCCTAGTGTAGGGTTAAGAATTGGAGGGGATGATTCTCTCAGCTGTCATTTTTCATAAAGCAAAATGTACAGGTATTTCTTAATACGTCTGGTACATTGAGTGTGCTGCGAGACATTTCTGGAGAGGACTGAATGCTCTGCCATGGGTGGAAGGCCTTGTGCTGGCCCCTGAAAGGACTTGGTTGGAACTATATAGTTGGAGCAGTAGTTCCTAGCAGTAATGTTTTTTTGGAAGAATGGGAATGAAGCTTCTCTCCTAGCAGCTATATCTGTTGCATGGTAGTAAACAAGAAAGGAGATGCGAAGAGAGGTGAGACTTGCACAGCATTGCACTTCCTTTTTGCACAAGCTCAGGGTGTCTGAGTTGGCTAGCAAATGTACACAGTATGTGGCGAAGTATTAGCTTAGGACAGGTCTTGGCTCGGTACACTTCTTGGTGAGGGGATGGTCGATGTTTCCTCTCTATGTTCAGGTTGTCCCAGCATACTAGCTTGGAAAAGAAGGCCTGTAGATTAATGCTGTAAATCGTGCTGTTAAGGTGGCTGGATTTGGGGGCAGCCTGAGAACAGTCACCAGAGCTGAACTAAGCATTGCTGTGATCTATACCGACGGGTATCATTTGAGGATTTAACAATACTATTACACTTACTGATACTGCTTAATGATCCAAGACTTCAACAGTACTCTTATCGGCACTTCTTATTTAGGAGAGAGAGAGAAAAACAAATTAAGAACGGAATTAACATCGCTTTTCTCATGTGTACTGTATATAAATTAACCTTCTTCAGTTGCAAACTGCAACAACATTGTTTTGAACAAGTCACTCTTTAAGAGTAATGTGATTTTTGAAATGCAAAATAAAATTTTTACAGCCAAAGAAACAGCAGTGTTTTAAACAATTCACCATTATAGACTAATTTTCTGATGATGGAAATAAATGTAATAAACAGTGTTCAGTTTTAAGTGAAAAACCGAATGCAGGACTTTTTTTATGGTAATTTTATTTTGTGGTAACCGCTGTTTGTCCAAATCACTAAATGCATAATCTGAAATTGAAACTCTGAATTTCAGAACAACTTGCTCTGCAGAACAAGAATGCTCTGGCCATTTAAGATTGAATTTATGAGTGCACCCATAACAATCAGCTGACTAATGGTCACTTTTATTTCCTTAATTCATATTCATATTATTTAGTTAACTCTGTGTGTGGGCTCGAGACTGCTAAGCATACCTAACATACCTGGGGCAACTACAGATAAATAAACTAGCCAGGCAGTTGAAAAACTGCATTTGCATGTGATGCGACTTTCACTAGATGTTTCGACAGATTGCTTGTATTTCTGCCCTTCTGAGCTAAAGACTTGTTGCACTTGTGGCAATGAGCATTGTCAGCATCGACTGTAATGGACATCTTTGAATATTTTGTTCTGTTCGTCGTCATCACTAAAAGCTGGGTGTCTGTGTGTGTGCTGCACGTTGCTGCACACGAGAGTGAGAATGAGAGCGAGAGTGAGCAGACCCGCCCCGTGCCCCTCACACACAGGCTCTGAGAGAGAGATCTCTTTTCTGGATTGTGAATAGCGAAGATGCGATCAGAAAGCACTGGTGAGATGAAACGGACAAGAGAGGTTTTATGTCGCAATATTAAACAGGAAGTCTGTTTTCTTCATTTCTTCAGGACCGAAAACGGAACCAATAACTTAGGAGCTTATTGATACTACGGTCTTTAAAAATTTAGCGCTGGGTCCGTTTAATGCTTGGTTTCAGTAGTATCAGTACCCATTCCTTATGATCAGTATCATTTTTTAATTGTCTGTCTATTTGATAAAGGGTTTAGCATTCTCACTTCTGCGCTGGTGTAATATTACACACACAACCCAATCACTTCCTGTCTCACAATTAACTGAACAGCTGAGTAGTTTATACCTATTGCAGGCAGCCATTACAGACGGCAAGGTCGAAGGCCAGCTGGGAGAACAGCTAGGAATAATGCACCGTAGCCTTATTACACTTTGTCCTTAAGCAATGTGATCTCTTTTATGTGTATATCTAGTCACAGATTCTGATGTTCAAGCAGCCTTGTATTCTGTGAAAAATTGTTGGAAGACTGAACAGCAGTACTTGGGATCCCTTAATGTCCCACATAAGGTCAGTAGGGATATTGGTCATATGTGTCCCAAGCCCAGGAGTTCAGGGAAAGCCAACCTTCTGCCTAGATGAATCAAAAGAACTAAAGGTACAGTTTGACTACACACTAGTTGCAGGTTCTCTCCTCCATCAGAGCAGAGAACTCAAGGCATCCTTCAAAGAGCTCACCTGTATCTTCCCATCAGAGATCGGGGTCTTTATACTTTATACTTTATTGATCCCCATGGGGAAATTGTCTTCTCACCTCTTCCAACCTTGCTCTCCATGAGAGTAAGCTTGGCCGTGAAGGGCAGCCACTTTGTGCGGTGCCCAGGGAGCTGGGGGTTAAGGGCCTTGCTCAAGGGCCAACAGATGTGCCAAGGCTGGGCTTGAGTAGCACCCATTCAACAAGAAGACATAGCTTGTTTTGAATCCTATGCTACTCATTCATGAGGACCTGGATTTCCTAGCTTCCATTTTCAGCTGTATTTGGGATGTTGGAAAGTAGCCATGGAGGCAATAAAGAGGGAATTTTCTGCGTTTATCATGCCATAGGCATTATTTCAAGTTAAGCTCATGATGTTTGAATTGAAGAATCTTAGCTACATTCCAGCCACTGATGGAGATGGTATTCTCTGGACCGCAAGACTGCTCCTGCCTGGTGTACACCATTTGTATACTCAGCTCCCAAAAACAGCGTATATACAGGACTATCAAAGTGTTTAATATCTTGCTAACCAGGTGGACCTTTGCCTGCTTGTTTGTTTGTTTGTTTGTTTGTTTGTTCGTTTGTTTTTGTTTGTTTATATCGATATTTGCCACTATTTGCAGATTTCTTGTGTTTATATTATGTATATATTTCATTTTATGAGTAGTAGGTCATGGATGTTTTGTTTATGCTGTGTATACACTTACTTTTACCCAAAAACATTTCAGTGTCATATGATCAAGGGAGGGCAAAAAAACTCCCCCAAACAAAAGACCTTTAAATTTGTGACATTATTTTTAACCATCTGTGCTAGACCTGTGCTATAGTTGTCTATGTATTTTAAGAGGGGAAGAATACAGAAAGTGACATTGAAAGGGCAAAACAAAAGGACTGAAGAGCAAGACTGGGTGCTTGAAGGGCAGACAGAAGGAGAGTATGCTCAGGCAATATGATCACTGGGGAGGCAGACTGCAGCCTCCCACAAGGCTATCGTCTTTCCCATTTCCCTGTGCCAGCGTGGCCCTTGTCCTCTGTGTGTCCTGGCATTCCTGAATCTCAGGTAGCGTCTTCCATTTTCAATGTGACTCCTTCAAATTTTAGAATGCCAGCTATCACTTTTCTGGTGCTTTTAGCATCATATTGTATTGCTCCTGAGTTAGCCTCACTGATGTTAGCCTGTCAACATATCTGTCCAGTTCCTGTAAGCACTTTCTAGCCTCAGTGAATTGTAATGCTTTTTGGCAGCAAGCCATATGCATATATTCTGTCTCGTTCTGTCTGGTGCTGTGTGATATTTAGTTTTTTTTTTATTCAGTTAGTTGTCCATTCATTAAACCTTTGTGTTCTTTGTTTTAGTCATAATTTTAGCGTGCGTATTCTCATGTTATTCATTTTCGTGGGGAGGCCCCTGGTCTCTTTGCCTTATTTTTCAACTCGCATATTAAGTCCATGGGGCTCAGATGATTTTTCATGAAAGTACTTGGCATTAATTGCGGACCAGCCACAGGAAATTCCGGGCAAAGTGAAGTGTGTCATGGATTCTAGAGAGGTTGTGCTGATAGGAGAGAGTGAGAATGCAGTAAATGTATATATTTATTTTGGCAGGAAAGCACACCCTGAAACTTATATCAGACAACGGTAATCCAATGCATATTATTGGAAATGGTTCAAGATTTATTGTCATATGTATGAAGTTGCTCTGCACCTACTCTTTACAGTGAGTTGCCCTGTTTTGACTGTTGTCTTGACTGTTGTATTGTTTCTGCCTGCCTGCCATATTGCATTTTCTTATTTGTTCAATAAATCCCCCGTTTGTGTTTTTATGGTCCTGGCACGCAGTCACAGAAGAGTGATGTCATTAAAATGGGTCTTAAGTTATATCAAACTTCTACCAAGCATTTGCCACAAGTGACATTGAGGCAAATTAAGTTGTTATAATTATCGTTATTGTTTTATAGCTCTGTCCTACTCTCAGTATAACACCTTAGTGAATTTTACATGCAGAAATAATCCTCAGCAGACTTCTTCCTCTTGCCTCCTGAAATGTGGGAACATGCTTCCGTCAGCTTCACCCAGTGAAGCTGTGCCATGATGTAGATCATACCGAGGCTCTGTGCCATGATGTAGATCATACCGAGGCTCTGTGCCATGATGTAGATCATACCGAGGCTCTGTGCCATGATGTAGATCATACCGAGTCTCTGTGCCATGATGTAGATCATACCGAGGCTCTGTGCCATGATGTAGATCATACCGAGTCGCCGCTACATGCCAGTGCTTCTCTGTTTTGTCCTCCTGATCTTTGTCACAAAAAGTGTAAATCACAGCTATGAAGAACACAAGCCTCTTAATTGGTGAAATATTTTAATCACCGCAACAAAGATAATTGGCACACAAAGGAAAATGTAGACGTTTATTTTGGTTTTAGATGCCAAATAATACACTGGTGTAATATTTATGTGATAGTTGTAGTCCAGTGGTACAAGCTCGCTATATGGCTCAAGTGCAGTTGGCAAGACTTTGTTATGCATGCGTGCTTCGCATGGTAGTGATCTGAATGGAGTTCCCTGGCTGAAGCATATGAGAAGGCAATGCAACCCAGCTGGCGCAGTGACAATGCTGTTCTCTCCTTTCCTTTCATGGCAGGTCATTGCAGGGCCATGTTTTATTTGAGTGGCAGCTATCCTCTTGTAAATGGAAAACCCAGGATATGTTTTCGTGGACTAGTTTTGAGGCATGGATACATGATGTGTTAGTGCATCACTGGGTAATACCTGGCTTTATGGTATGTGGTCTGACCATTGCATGTGTCAGTGTGCCAGGCCTTGAACATAAACATGATGCACACGTCCATTTATTTATATATATATATATATATATATTTCTTTCTTTACATAAATGTATACTGTAATTTAAAATGCCACAACCACAAGTGAGCTAATGCCAAAAAAAGACACAAAGCACTGATGGCTGGCAAGAGAAGTGACTAAACTATAAAAACAAACAGAGACATGTACAAAAGTGGTACTCGCCCCTGGCATGTGGTACAGGAACTGTAGCAGAATATAAAGATACAAAATACAGGCTTTAAGTCCAAAGACTGCAAGTTTGTACCAAATACCATGACCATAAACTAAAATAAATCCAATCTGAAAGTCAAAACCAAAAGTCATGACCAGTTCCTTTCCCCATAGTGCTGGGCTTTTATTTGGAGTGACTGGTCTTCATTGAGAGAAGTCAGAATTCTTTCAGATGGGGGAGTCAGTGGTTCCTTGAAAGGCCATAGACACCTAACATGGAAATCCTCTAGGTAGGTTTTACCCTGATCTCGACCCTTGTGGCCAGGTGTTATAACAGTATTTTTAAAATTATCTGAAATATGCATGCTTTGGTAATACGGCTGGATATTGCTACTTATTTCCTGTATCAATTCAGTTCTAATTCACAAGGTCCCAATTTGATTTAATTCAGTATCGATCTGGTTTGGGATATTTCAGTCCCCAGTATCATTTTTGCTTGGATAGAGCTAATGCTGTAAATTTGTGCATGGAGCCATCTAACCTGGTCCATTATAAAAAATATGAATATGTGCATTAAGAATTGACCCCAAAGCAGCAGCATTAATGAACTGTTTATTTGGCATTACCAGTAAGCCTCCGATTAGACGTTTTAGCAGATTGCACATCTGGATGATGTATCGCTAAATGGTTTTGTAGATTTTTGGTATTTCTGCAGTATTTCACCTCCATTTTACAACTTTTGTTCAGTGTCCTCTTATTTCTGAAGTTGGAAATACACCCAGACATCTGCCTTCAGGCATGACAGTACCTTCAGTGGAGTAGCTCCCGCCGCGGTTTATCTGTTTTTGTCTGCCAGGTCTCATTGTGTGAGGCTGGCTACGTGAAGCCGACCAGGTTAAAGCCTCACACATCCCCGGGAAGGTCAGACATATCGACATGTATTAAAAAATTGATATTGGGATTTTATGAATGAATATAACATTATGCAAATGAAGATTGATTTGAGTCAGAAAATCAAATTATTTTAAACCTGGCCTGATTTGGTGAGAGGCTTGTGTGTCAGGAAATGTGCATCTCCTCCATTCCAGACCGACACACATGTTGCAGCAAGCAGGCTGTTTAAATTAAAAACATTGTACAGATAATCCACCAAACAGCCGGCATTAAAATTTGCAGACTGAGGAGGTGGGGGTGCTTGTGATGCTAATTAGCAGAAAGTCGTTATATATTTTTTTTAATTCTCTATGGCAAACAATCAGTCGGCGGGCCAGATTTAATTATGATTTAAAATATGTTGGAGACCAACTAGTATTGGTTCTCAAACTTTATACCGTTTCATCTTAGGAAATATTACAGCGAGAGGGGACTGGTGACAGTAAATTCTGCCTGTGTAGTGCCAATATGTACATACACTAATACTTTCATGTACCATACTTTGAGAACTGCTGTTCTATAGTAAGTAAATTGATTTAGACTTAAATTGGAAGTCTGCAAGGAGTTAAACACAATAGCCACAATAGTTTTTAGAAAAAAGGGAAAAAACTGCATCAGAATTGTAGGCTTCAAGGCTGAAAGCCACGTCAAAAATCTGTATCTTGCTTTATGTGTAGCTTAAGCCAATTCTCCTGCTAAAGTCGATAATTGCTAGTCAGTTACTGTCGGATATCGACCCACGGGTCACTTGTCTATTATCGTCAATTATCAATAATATCATCAAATCACAAAAGCCTTTTGGGTGAACACATTTACATTAGTGGGTTGGTGCTGAGCTGTACAACAGCACATGTAGCCTAAACGTCAAACCGGTAGGGCGAAATACATATGGTGAGTATGTCCTCTGGCCAGTTTCTTACCTATCTACAGCAGCAGCACAAGATGAGGTTTAAATAACCAAAGGCATCTTTGCAAAAACACATTTGTTTTGTGGAGCAGATTAACGTTTTTATATGCAGCCAGAGAGGAGAACAATTGGGTACGTGACTGTTTTTTACAAATATTAAACAGGCGCATTTTTTTCTTTTAATAATTCCAGGACAGGTTTTTAATTATGGTGTAACCAGCAGTATTGTGTATGCAGCTGGCCTTTCATTTCTCAATCTCAAAGGGCAAAGACGCTGAGCCATAAGTACTGTGTTCCATGGGAATTATTCTGAAGTATTTATCCTGCCTTGTCTGAATCAACAGAACATGAAAATCATATTCAAACATATAATGGCACTGTACTTCATATGTATACTAGCTAATCTGTCGCAAAAACAGTATCTAATAGTACACCAGGAAAAAATGCTGAGTTAGTTTGGTACAGGTTACAAACGAGTTCCTTTGCCTAAGTACGTCTTTAAGTTGAATTTGAAGGTAAGTCAGATCTGGTACATGCAGTTCTTATTCACCATCAGTTAGTTAAATGGTTGTCTTAGTATATAGTAGGGCTGAATGATTTTAAGAAAATATTGAATTGCAACAGATATTGTGATTTTTATTTGCGATTTTTTATTTATTTTTTAAACTTTGTATTCACTATGTGTATAAAAAACTAATTGAGCGCAACCATACATTGAAATCTGAACTGCGCTATACATTATTCCAAAGATAAGAATGGAAATATATGGATTGATGTATTTATTCTAACAAAAATGTTATAGAACATACACCTAATAAACCATAGAACAATTTTCTAGCAACCCAAACATGGTAAAGTGATTTTCACATGCACACAAGTGTTGAGTTTGCAAACCGCACTCAGCCCCTTTTTTACCCTTAGGAAAGTGCTTCTTTTATCCTGATATCCTAAATCAATCGCCTTTGCGATTTACTAATTGCCTTGTTTAAAATCGCAATTTGAAATTGATAAATTGTTCAGCCCTACTATATAGTATATACACTCACCGTCCACTTTATTAGGTATACCTGTCCAACTGCTCGTTGACGCAGATTACTGATCAGCCAATCACTTGGTGGCAACTCAATGCATGGTCAAGGCGAACCGCTGCAGTTCAAACCGAGCTTCAGAATGGGGAAGAAAGGTGATTTAAGTGACTTTGAACGTGGTAGGGTTGTTGGTGCCAGACAGGCTGGTCTGAGTATTGCAGAAACTGCTGATTTTCTGGGATTGTCACGCACAACCATCT
>JAODKM010000020.1:2281059-2301770 GCA_026780845.1 Petrocephalus sullivani | reverse complement strand
ATGTGGTGGAACGGGAGATTCGCATCATGGATGTGCAGCTGACAAATCTGCAGCAACTGCGTGATGCTATCATGTCATTATGGACCAATATCGCTGAGGAATGTTTCCAGTACCTTGTTGAATCTATGGCACGAAGGATTAAGGCAGTTCTGAAGGCAAAAGGGGGTCCAACCTGGTACTAGCAAGGTATACTTAATAAAGTGGCCGGTGTATTCTCATGCTAATTAACTGTTAAAGCTGCACTTCCATGAGCGTCACAAAGTAGTGCTTACATTCGTTATTACAAGCCATTGCATTTAACTCAAGTATTTAATATAATAGCCTTTATAGCAGTCTGTACAAAAGTATGAGTTGTCCCTAAGTTCTTTACCCAGAGACTGCCTGTATATAATGCTGCGTTTGAAGATCATTTTGCCCTATAGTATAGCCTTTGTCACATAGCAGTCACTTTGTGCTTTGAGATTCCCTGTCAATTTACACACTTTACATTGCAGCTCAGCAGTAAGGAGAGTACTCCAGTGGACCTGAGCAGGTCTAAGGGCAATGCCAGTGGTGTTGTAATCCTGGAATCACATGTCTGTGCTTTCCTTGGCAAAAAGAAGGCAGCATCAACACCTTCATGAAATATTCAGCTACATGATTCTGTGTTAATCCTGATGCCGTGTTGCCATTGACTGTGAAACACTTGCACACAATCAGTGGGATTATTCAGGTGTTAATTATCTTTCAGCAGGGAATAGGGCTGCATATGATCACATCACAATTATATGGCACGAGCATAATAACTACCAGTGCTGTAGACGACGGGTGTAAAAATTTGTCCGGACACTGGGTTTTCAGAACTATATGCATGTTTACTTACACCCACAATTTGATAAGCATATAAGTAGTATGTCTAATATATTAATGAGAGGAGTATTGTGACACCCAAAAGTCAGTGATCTGTATAAATTTGACATATTCAGGGACAGCTGATTTCCCCCCCCCCCAAAAAATAAATAAATTGAAGAAAAATAAATAAGAGCATATTCTTTACCCTTCATTATAGGGCTGGGTTTTTGTATTATATTTGTATTATATTTTCTTCCTACGAGATATAGGATGAGACAATATCGTTTATATCGATATAGTTCATGTTCCTTTAAAATTCTACGCCTAGAGCCGCCAATTCGCTTATTTCTCCTCTCCCTGTCTGTCTCTCTCACAACTGCGCCCTGCCCCGCCCCTCTCCTTCTCCAAACAGACCCCCCCCACTCGCAACTTCTGCATGCAGCGAAAACATGGAGACAGACACACGAGGCAAAATAGTTTATGCAGGTTTTATTTATTTTTTATAACGGTAGGGTGCTTTGATAATGTATTTCTGTTTATCAAGATCTGCTGTCTGTAGTTTTAACACTTCATCTGATAAGGTATTTCAGACAGTCACAAGGCCTACTTAACATTAGTTCGTACTTTTTTCAAATTAGATATTTATTTTTTGGACCATCTGCTTTCAGTTTCAGTGCATAAAAATGACGATAGCATTTTTGCTAGGGAAGCACTAATTGATAGATATATCTATGGAAACCCACTAAGGTGGGACAATTCGACAAGGGTAGTTTACAGAGTTGTAGTTCTTGAGTTCCGGTCTTGGTCTCAAGCCCATTTTTTCCTGATCTTGCCTTGGTCTTGGCCGTAAGTATCAGGATAGTACAAAACATATTATCTGAATCAACATGCAAATATACTTCTTTCCCCTCAGTATGTGGAAATTAATTTTCCTGCTCTGTCCTCTTATAACAGTGCTATTTATATTGTACTACATCTCCCAGCTGCCCCGGCAGCATAACGTTATTGGGCAGCTTCAGATGGGTAAAAGCAGGAACGCAGAGATACGGCAGTTACTGTCGGTAAAGTTAGCGAGGCGGATAACAGCTGGAACATGGGAAACCACACCAATGTGGGCTTCGTCTGCTGTCATCTAATTTGGATAGAGGTTGCAACCTCAGCTCCTGTTGAACATGTTTTCAGCAGTGGGGGTCTTATCTTCAGATAAGTGCAATTATGCACTATTGCATACATCGTGATGCTTTTAAAAAATACATTGCTACTTATTTACATTACTACTTACATGTAGGCTGACAAGTTTTAAAAGCATTCAATAGATTTTCTTAGATGCAAATGTTATTGAGAAATGAGATGTTATACATGCAAAAACTATAATAAAAAATTAACCAAGAAAAAAAATCATTCATTTCGTACAAATATGTGCATGATTTTTTTTTTCAATAATAGCATAAATGCGTATATAGCCCCAATATACACAGGGACCAAAAAAAAATCTGAGATTCTGAATTTTCAAGGTCTTGTTCTGGTCACGGTTGGGATGGGTCTTGGTCTTGTCTTGATCTTGAAACAGATGGTTTTGAACACATCACTGGTAGTGTATTTTTGAACCAATTTTTCATGTACTTATGCAGCTGTCTGTAAATTAAAGTGCCTGTGTGACATTGGGGACATTTGGCTCTGACTTGGAACTGTCTATTTGTTATTACTTTATGGGAAAAATTATCGAGATATATATTGTATATCGTGATTCATCAAAAAAAAAAATCGAGATATGATTTTTGGTCCATATCGCCCAGCCCTACTTCATTATGAATCTGCACATTACTGAGACTGATTTCGCTTTGTATGCAGAGCAGGAGAATGAAATGAAAATACCTAACAAGGTTGTAGCCCTGTGTCAGACAAACTTATGGAGTACAGATCAGTTCTCTAAACAGTGTAAGTTATCTTAAAGGCTGAAATCTTTATTTTATTATCATCATCCCATCCTTTCATGATGTGACTATTGCATGTGTGCCCATTGCGATATACACACTTACAACGCCTTCCACCGCCCCTGAGCTTATCGTTCTGCATAATAGACATGTTGGACTTTTTAAGACAATGTCTTTTTACCTTTATCTGCATTATCTCCTCTTTTAAAGGATGTGGCTGCTGAGTGGTCCCTTCCTTCTCTGCCACTTCTGTGCTTATCGTTTCCATGATTTATAAAACAGTAGCATGTGGCATGCTTCGCTAACCAAATTTAATAAAGGTACGGTTTATACAGATTATTAACTTAAGGGCACGTCAATACACATCATTAATATTTTAGGTGTACTGCTAATCTGCTTACCAAATTGTGGGCGTAAATTAACGTCCATATAGTACCAAAAGGCCAGCGTTTTTACACCCATCATTTAAACCCCTGGTGATGATTGCACATGGACAGATGTTGTGATTATTTTGTGATGTGATATTGTGCAATACTAGCAGGGAAGAATAATTTCTTGAAGGGTTTACAGTATTCAATTTGTATTGGCTGAACATGTTAGTGTTTGCTTTCAGCTCAGGATTTGAGGATAAAGAGGGAAAAATAAGTGGTTGTAATGGAATACCGCTACTACCGCTACCACTGCTCTGTGGTCCTGAGAGGCCTGGAAGGTGCCTAGTTTGGCACCCTGCTCTTCCAGCTTTCTCTTTTCCCCTACATTGATATACAACTCCCTGTGTCCACCCCCCACCCCCCCCAATCATCATATTTCCCAAATAGAACATGCCATGGAAAACCATTGGTTATATTTATACCGTTGCTTACACTTATACCTCCAGTACTCAGGAAGGTTTTTGTGTTTAACACAGAGGATGGTATACCGTACTGTAGAATGACATAGAATTATAGAATAACGGCACTGTTTGTCTGACATTCCATTAGGATATTGCTTCCTTAGGCAGCCTTTGGCCAGTATTGGCAGCTGTTTTCCCCAAGAGACAGAAGTATACAGTTCATCTTGAAATAAGTTAATGCCTTTATAAAGCGGACGTGCCGTCTCTACCGTGATTGTCTGACGTGACCTATATGTAATGAAACTTCCCCTAATATAATGTATGATGTTTTACATATCCTCGCCACATACTCCCTGTTCAGAATGGTCACAGTAGCTAAATCAGGTTCGTTAATGCAGCTCCATTTATGTTATGTATTCATTCCTCTCTTCCTCAGATTGTCTACCAAATCATTGCCGTGCTGCTGCCTGTTATTGGTCGTGCTGCTGTAGCAGTAAGGTAATGGCTAGAATAAACCTGAGGAGAATTCAAATACATGCCACTTCCAGGAAGAGGAAGGGCAGGAAACCGTGGGATTGACTGGTTTAGACGATTAAGCCCGGCCTCTTGAGGAAGGCAAGATGCTGGCTGCAGTGGAATTCTGCGGCTAAATCCAGGAACTAATAAATAGGTAGTAAACCTCTTGATAGACTTGTGCTTTAGACAAAGAGGGGAAGGAGATGGGAGGAGTGGAAGGCTCTTAGCAGCATGAACAGGATATGTACGTGTCCTGGGAGCCTTTGGAATATCTCGGCAAGCTCGTAGATGTGCACTGTGACTGGTCGGAATGCCTCTGTAAGTGTATGTGGCTACATTGGGATTGGTGTAGGTATGGGATCTGGTGTGTCCCCCCTGCAAGGAGGTGCTGTACCTGAATCAGAATGTGGGCATTTCCTGAGCCATTGTGATGTGCTTGTGTAAGCTTACCAGTCATACAGAACTAACCTGGTAGATGGAGAGTGGAAGGCTTCTGAAAACATTGTTTGGCGCACTAACCATAAGGGATGATAAGGACCAGAACCAGTCGACACCGGCAGCCTGGCCTGCTGCCCAGCTCCTGGGCTGAAATCCCGGCTTCCTCAAGAGCCTGCCACAGCCAGAGGACAAATAAACATCTAATCATTTGCCTCTTATCATGTGAAACAGCCCATCTCTGCAGGAGTAACCCTGGGTCACTAAGGCAGCTTTTAGGTTTTGATTTTAATCTGGTCCCTGCTTCAGACTGCGCAGAAAACAACTAAGAAACGCAGTTGTGTTCTCAGAAGAGTAAATTTAGTGCTCTGTGTATTTGTGTCGTCCCTTGGGGGAGGGAGGAGCAATAGTAAATAATGCCGTTTTTATCGTCACTCCATCATCACTGCTCGTTAAGATAGCAAAAGCCTATTCTTTTGCCTGAGACTTAGTGGTATATTGGGACAAATGCGGCTTGCTTCCTAAGAATATCCTCATTGCTGCATTTCAAATCACAGCAGCCTTTGATGCTAAGTTTAAATGTCTTGTCTTCATGGGGTTTCATGGGGTTTAACTGTTCTTAAATGGTTATGCACTTTAAGGCAAAATTAATCAGAAAGTGCTTCATCTTTAGATTTTTTTTTTTGAGTTTTAATATTAGTGATGCACCACTATCGAAACTTTGACCAGTGCCGATTTTTGTCTGATATTGCAGATACAGCTTACCAATGGTGAAACTTGTTGAGTTTCCCAGCACTAATCACCGCAATGATGTTAAATCGAAGATCAAAATTGTGGGTGGGGGTAGTGGTAGTGGCAGTGTCCCATATTTTTTCAGACTGAAAGTGGAAACCCTACTTGTAAGTGGTGATGAAACTCCTCGTCCTCCACTATGGGAAACGACTGATTGTCCAATGCAAGCGTCATTTTAGAAGTTATGAATTTAGCTGTGGTACTGCTTACTTTTAATAGCGGTAAAGATTAAATATCAACCAAGACTGACACACTGGACCAATACCAATATTTATGTTTAATGAATATGAGTCAGTACTAATGTTAACCATTACGTCTCCATTTATTATTAATATTGAGTTGTTTATTATTAATATTGAGGTCATTTGCTAAATGATTAATTTTGTCATTTGAATTAATAATTGAAGTGCTATGTAAGCCATAGCTTTCACAATTCTTATATAAATTGTTCATCCATGAACCAAACCACCCCCCCACCCCCCGGCCCTCCCACACACACACCTTTTGTTAGGTGACCGTTTGTGTATGTATATGTTTGCCTGCCACTTCACCAGTAAGAAGAACATAGTAAAAAGCTTGGTGTGATCCATTGTGTATGTCCTGGCCTTTGAAATGAAATATTCACTTTTATCTAGTTGTTGCTGATGCCACTCTGTGGCTGGATTTTAAGTGCTCATGATTCCCTACAAATGCAGAATAGTGTCATCCACTGATGGGCAGCAGCCCTGTCTGTCAGTCGGCCTGCATGAGCTTAGTCACTCAGCGCTGGAAGTTTAATGCGTACAGAAGCCCAAAGACCCTTTTATCCAGGACTCCAGTATTTTGCTATACAAGATGGTTTAATCCTAGCATATCACATCTGTTTATTGTGACAGATTTTATTTTTGTGGTTTATGTTTAGAGGCTGAACTAGTGCTAACTCTCCTCCCAAAGAGATGCGTCTGCTAGTGTAGAAATCTTCTTCAAGTTAAATAATCGAGCTAAACGATTCTGAATAATAAAATGAGAAACAGCTGAGGTGCTGTGTATGTCGTACATCTTCTTTAAAAACGTGCACATATTTTAATGCTGCAATGGTGTCTTGCCAGTTCCTGTTGGCACAGTAGAAGGAAAAACCCAAAGTGCTTAAACAGTAACTAAGCCTGTAATGGGGGGGCTAACTTCTTCCACCTGCCACAGATATTGCTGTGCATTTAGAACAAAATCAAAAGAATTGCTGATTTGGTCATTGGGTCTGCTGGGCAGTGATTTTCAAAAGAAAAGTGGTATGTGAAAATATTTACAGAAGCAACAAATTGTCTCTCATTTCTGAAAGCAGAATTATTGGTTTATATGTTGAGTTGGGCTGCAAAATATTAAAATTACACAACATCACAGTTATGTTCTGCATGCACAATAATCACCATGGCTTTTCGAGAACAGGCGTAAAGATTTGTCCGGACAACGGCTTTTCGTTACTATATCGATGTATATTTATTCCCACAATTAGATAAGCAGATCAGTAGTATACCTAAAATATTAATGAGAAGGATATTCTGAAGCCCAAAAGTCAGTGATCTATATAAATCTTGTGTATTCTTATGTTTAATGAACATGCTGGACTATAAACTTCAAAAAGTACTGCCACACCAGTCTTTTTACCTTATCCACATTATCTGCTCTTATAAAAGATGATATTGCTGCTGTGCTGTCCCTTTCTTCTCTGCCACTTCAGTTTTTATACTCCAAAATGGAAGCCTGTTGCATGCTTTACTAAATTAATTTAATAAATATAAGGATCTGAATAGCTTCTGAAATGGCACCTGAAAATGTGGATAGACCTGAAAGACCACCTGAAAGGCCAACTGGATGTGCATAGAAAGAGCAGAGCAGGAAAGAGGCAAAGATCTTTCCAGGCAGGATCTGACTGTGGACACAACCCATTTTCATTCTAACTGGATTACCTTGCATATGTGTTGTGGGTGTATTTCCAGGACCCTACACCAGGGGTCGCTATCATAGTCCTGGGTTTTTATGTCATAGAGGACAGTGGCTGGCTGTCTGTGCGGTCATACATACGTGGCTGAGGGGTATCTGCCCATTAGCCAGTACCATATGACACTTGCAGACCATTCACTCCTATGTTTGTAGAAGTGATGTGATCGTTCGGCATTGCTCTGGGTCACAAGCATCCAGGGTTGTGGTGCATAAGGAGAGCCTCCCCCAACCCCACTCTTAATTACAGGCCTAATGCATTTTCATGGCCTTGTTTATCTTTACCCCCCTCAGCACAATGGGTCTAATGAAATGAGTTTGTGCGGGTCACAGGCTGTAACGCCCGTCTGGGCCTGGTTGCCTGGTTACCAGAGCAGAACGGCAAACAGGCTGCATGGTTTGCTATATGAAATGCAAATGGGTTTATTGCACACTGTCACTCTGCTGGTCCCCTGAGCACAGCAGAAGTGTAAAGCAGCACACCTGTAGCTGTGGCTTTGTCACATGCCTGTACGGAGTAGTGAGCCATTGCGATTGAGAGGCCTTATTGAGGTGTTTTAGAACATTAAGTCATGCTTACTTCTTGAATGAGGATCTTTACAGTTCCGCATTCTCCAAATGACAGTATGAATGAATGTTAGGGCAGGGCTTGGGGAGAGGTGGGGATGGTAGCATAAGAACAAATGCATGTTCTGTGTGCCTGTGTGCCTAGTTCTAGGTCTCCTCAGACCACGAGGCTGCAAAACATTTCAGTGATGAGCCCCAAGTACCTTACATGTCTGCCCCATTACGGTTCTTTTTGTGAGCTGGAAACGTTTACCCTTTGGGACAGGCAGCCGCTCCCTCACCTTTGCACTGAGCCGTTGGAGTCTGGATTGTAGGTACTTTCCCACTGCTACCTGCTTTCACAACTACTGATTAGCCAGCCACATTATGCACTGCAGTTCAGTGTGGAAAAACTGAACTCATCATGGCTGTAAATGTATTCTCATGAGATAGTGTAAGTGGATTTTTCCTTTTTATTGTTTACCTTCCAAAGTAGGTGTTTCTTTTGGAATATGCAACCATGCCTCTTGTCCGTATTTAACTTCCGGTTGTGTTTTAGGTTTGTGCTGGTAATATGTTGTATTTTTTTTTTGTTTTGAGCAAGTCACATTACCTTTTTTGTTCATTTTTATATATTTGAATATGTGTCTAAGCAGTTCTTTGACCGGGACGTGCGGTGACTTGTATAGTCTAATGCAGGAGTCTTCAATTAAAATTCAAAGAGGTCCAGTTGGAGAAAATTTCCTCAAGCAATGGCCCAGATCATCATAATGTTTAACATACATTATGATTCAGTGCCATATATTCTGAAGTAGCCTAGTAGCTGTATCAACAACTGTATGTAGCCAAAAAATTGACTGTCAAATAAAATAAAGTACAATTCAGTAGTATTTCAACTAGGGATGGGCATTCGAATAAATTTTCTTAATCAATAATCAGGAAAATTTAACGATCAGTTATCGATTTAATAAATTGTGGGATAGCTGGCGTTAAGCCGGAGTTTTATCTGTGCATTGTTATGCAGAGTATCTGCAGTATTCGCACTCATTTGCACTTTCCGAAACGAAAGACTATGATGTTATATTGTAAAAAGAAATGCGAGTGCACATGGAAATAAGGTTTTCTGCAGATGAAACATTTTTGGTAGTGACAAAACTGACTAGTGCATGTTAAATTGCGGTTGTGTTTTTTTAAATAAAAAACAATGGCAGCGAAAGGCTCGTCCTCCCTTGGAATTTCGGTGCGACAGTGAGCAGTGTTACAACAATAATTTTCGATGGAAAATATGTAATGTATAAGAACATGTTTTATACATGTGCATTATGTAATCTTTAATAATGAACAAAAAATACTACAGAAATCTTCTTAACTGAAGATTAGTTGATATTATGGTCATTAATATTGCTCATTAATATTATATTCACTTGACATCAGTTGAGTGGACAGTACAGTACATTACAGTGGTTCAAACCTTTTTGTCTCCGTCATTCCATCATAAACACCACAAATACTGGATGACTCTGAGCTCCGTGTTGGTCTGTAGTCACACAATGCTGTGCTTAAGCCATGAAGACTTACTTGTTAAAATCATATCACATTGCATTTTGTATTGTTCAGCTCTTTAGTGTCAAATGTATGGCATTTGTCCTTGGACTCATGTACAACAAAAAGAGATTCTGGCAGACACTTGCATGGAGCACATAATTAGAAATGTAAGCGGAGGATTGAAGAAAGTCGACTTCCTTCACTGTTGGTTCACTTTGGAGACACAATGCTAATGCAGGGTAGCTAAACCTACAGAAAATATTGCAGGCAAAAGTTTTAGGATTGTTCTACTTCACCAATGCCTTGGTTTGGTTTCCTATGGTCTAGAAGTGTTGCTTTTTCTCCATGTTGTTTCCTTCGAGGTAAAACTAGCAGTCTTTGAATAGGAGATCAGTAGACCCTTAACTGAATTGGAGGGAGCACAGATTCTTGGATCAATCGCAGCACATGGCAGATATCTGTATTTGCTTCCATTGTCTTAATGCTCAGCATAAAGGTCACAACAGCCCCCTGTCCTAAAATGGAAAAATCTAAAAAACAGTTATGGTGGGGCCAACAATAGAAAAACTGCTTCCTCTTTCCTGTAAATGTTTCCTGAAAAGCAGGCCCTGACGGCCCTGTTTTTGTTTCCCCCTCGACAGACGGTTGATGACGATGCAATGGAAGCATGAATGAGGTTTAGCGTGGCCAAAGCTGAATGATGCCCAAGGCTGGGGGCTCTAAGACACCCCAGCTGGAGCACTTCTCCCTCAACCCGGACATGGTGGAAAAGCAGACTGGGAAGAAGGTAAGATCCCCTCATGCTCGTGTCCATGACAGTTTACTTATTTTCTATCACCTCTTCAGTTTATGCAATTCATCTTTCTTAAAAAGGGAGGCTTTCTTTTGGAAGTTTGCAGGTACTAATCAGGCATCTTGCAAGCAATAGACTTCTTGCATTAAACCATTAGCGGCACTCTTATTTAATATCCTGCTGATGTAACTATCTGACATGTTTTAGGGTGTGCTGTGGTTACGTAAAATATGAGACCAAGGAGTAGGTTGTATTTCAGAGCCATTTCTGCCTGGTCAGGATAGCTTGTAAATAATGTTTAAAAGCCTCATCACTGCAAAGGTATTCCCCATCAGAGCTGTACTCTCAATCACATTCTGTTGGCGTTTTCTGGGGCTGAAAGCCAGAAGCTGGATGGCCAGCAGTAGATGGATAATCAGATTCTCCATAGAGCATCTATTAACCTCACAGCTGTCAACAAGAGTGCCATCACCCGTCGGCAGAATACCGGTGTGTCACGGGTTTCTGCTGTTAAAGGTGTACCCACAGTGGTGTGCTCCACGACGTGGTGAAATGTTTAAAGTCCAGGCTCAAAAAATCACCCTGAACATCAGCAGTCATATTCAGTCACTGGCAGCACGGTGGAGGATAACTCGGACCATGACCTTATTCTCTGCTGGGTGATGCGTTTCTTACGCTGTCTGCCAAGCCTTCTTCAGCATACAGGTTATATCAAGGATTGCAGCCTTTCCAAGTATGGCACCCAGACTGCTATCTGTGCCTGGCTGCATTTACTTTTTCTACGAACGGGGATGCTTGAAGCTGGCTCGGAATTTTGCAGTTTTAGCTGCCATTTTAAATTTGCAGTGCAGGCTTATAATGGTGAATTTTGCTTTCATCCCAAGTCATTAACACCCAGTCTTTAGAATACCCTTCGTATACCACCCTTTTTTTATACACAGGGGCTGTGAGGTTAGGAAGAGAAGAGTTGCAATACTGTGCATGTTTTGCACTGCTGACTAGGTTAATACTAGGGGTGTAAATCACAGCTTTCCTCACGATACGATACAATATTGATCCCTTAAACCAATGATTCGATACCTCAGAAAGTCCCATGATACTTTTGATTTTGATCGGTACTGGGGTTAGTAGTCAAAATTATGAAATATCACACAATCCTTTACATTTCAATGAAATACGCAAATATATTTAGCATTTTATCATTTAGCATTTCATATTTTATTGGGAGTTGTAAACAAAATCTAGTCCACATTACAAAAGTGTAGTCAAGTATGTCCCTTAAAACAAGCAAATAAAGTGCAATAAGGTAAAAATAAAACTTTGGATGGATGTAGATTAACATGGTGACTAATTTTTATTTTGAATCAAGTCTTCTCCAGACAAATACAAGTGTAACAAAAAGTATGTCCATAACAAGTAAAGTAAAGTGCAATAAAACATTGCATGGATAGATATGTAGAATGAGGAAGATTAACATGACTGACTTCTACGGTGAAACAAGTATGTTAGTAGTCTTCTTTGAGAGGTTTTTTCTAAGAAAAATTAACTGGTCAATGTGTTCAGGAGAAAGGACGCTACGTACTAAACACACACTCTGAAGGTACGCTACCTAGCACAAGGAAGTCTTAGCCAGGTCTGTCAAGAGAAGAAACTCTTAGTCGCCAGTTATCATCCAAAAAAAGGTTAATTTCCGCTCTCCTAATCTGACATAAACCACACTCATAAACACTTCTAGGTTGCTGTGCCACCTCCTCGGTCTCTCTGGTACTTTTGGTACTTTCTCTTTTCCATTGACTTCCGGTCGAGTCCCAGTACCAAAAATTCAAGTGCCGAACGTGCCTGACCAGTTGGGGTACTTCTTTGGGGCGTAACTTGAAACGCTTTTGCTGTCGATTGGTTGTGCAAATAGCCCAATTCTGAAACACAATACGATCACTGTCTTGACAAAACATGACAAACTCAGAAAACAGCAATAAATGAAGTAAAAAAAAAAAAAAAAAAGATAATTGCGATCTGGTCGGAAGAACAGATACAACATAATCTAGATGGCATAACAAGAAATTTTAAAAGTATTTTATTTAATATATACTCCTGCAGCACAGTACTGGAGAGTCTCCAGCTATAGCCATGTGATTTTGTTGTAATGAATATTTGTGTATTTATAAGTTAGTTAACACAAGATTAAAAAAATAGTCAACATAAATTTCTCACAAACCTGTCTAATTTCTCACAAACCTGTCTATCTATTGAATATAAATATAATGTATGCAAGGAATAATCATTGAAATTGCAACGTTAACTAAGCGTTTTCCCTAGCCAAAATAAAAATGTTTTAACAAAACATTAACCCCCTGTGCTGTCCATATAAAGCCGAAAATAAGAAAAAGTCTGATCTTAATGTAACTCACTAGCTGTGTAAGAACTGGATGTGCATAACATGCGATGCCTAGATTCAATGTACAGCATCGTCCAGCTGTATACTACAGCCTTTTTCGGGTCCAGTACAAAATGCCACGCCTCACGTTGTCCTTTCATTCAGCGCCGGTACCAGTGTTTTTCCCAGTGAAAAACCAACACAAAAGAGGTACCGAACTGTTGGTACTTTATTTTGGTGCAGACAATATTGCAATTTGCAATTGTGATATACACTAAATTGCCAAAAGTACACCTCTCCAGAACAATGAATTCAGGTCTTCCACGGCCAAAGGTGTATAAAACCCCAGACTGGCATGCTCTGACCTCAACCCGAATGAATTAGAGTGGAGACTGCACGCCAGACAATCTCATCCGACATCAGTGCCTGACCTCACAAATGTTCTCCTGGAAGAATGGTCAAAAATTGCCATAAACACAGTCTTAAACATTGTGGAAACCTTCCCAGAAGATTTGAAGCTGTTAAACTGCAAAGGGTGGACCAACTCCATATTAAAACCTATGTATTAAGAATGGGATGTCATTAAAGTTTACGCGTATGTAAAGGCAGGCGTCCCAATACAATATAGTGTAGTAAACATAGTTTTATGAGCCTACCTTTTTGTTTATCAAGGAAATTGCACAGATTACCGATAATTTTGAAATGTCTCTTGAAATTTCTCAAGCTCAAAAATACAAACTAGCATAAAAATACAAAAAGTAACATTTGTACAGTACTTTATCAGAACTTAATATTTTACAAAATTAAAAATATTCTTTTCAAAATAAAGGCATTTCTGCAAACTTTTTAGATTTTCTCAGTTGTACAGCTAGACAAAATAAATGGAACAATTAAATAAACTAAAAAATTTTATTACAATAAGACATTTTAAATACCTAAACATTTTAAGCACAGAATAACCTAAAATTAGTGATTGTTACAAAATGGGGCATAGAACCTCTTATAAAAATTAAATTAATATAATATATAATATATGATGCAAGTTATTCAAGCAATCAAAACCAAACCACGAAACTTGAGTCTATTGTACAACTTTTTAAATCATTAAGCTATACTTCCATATCCTCTTTCTAAAAGGTTCCAGCCATCACTTAGATTATTAACAATCAGATAGGAGCACTGGGCTGACACCTCACTGCCAGTGCTAAAAGCTCTCTCTAATGCGGACCTTGTTGCTTATATGCACGTGTATTTCTGTGCTAGTCTGCACAGCCAACGGAAGTTTATTCTGTGGCATTTCCACCATTTCAGTAGATCTTCTCCATGGTAGCGGAATTCCTGCCACCTTGAAATGCTAACACGCTTTCGGCGTATACGGAAAAACAATCGACGCGACGTATTGTTTTACAGTGCGCAGCATGCAGAAACCGTGCCATGTGGAAATGCAATGCACCAGTCATTGCTTTTCAGTGAGTGTCGCGAAGAGACCATGGCATAATGAGAAGCAAAACCATCATTCCATTGCTTTGCATCTTACTTAACGACACTGTAAATAATAATAATAATAATAATAATAATAAAAAATCCGTAAAAAACGGATGATGTCCTGGCAGAAAATTAAAGTTCCTTCATATTAACATAGTACATTGGACCCTATTTTTACAGACTTTTCTTACAGTGTAACATCCAGAAAAACAATTTGAAAGGTTTGCATTACACACAATTAAACGAAGAAATCGTGCCACATCACACTGAAATGCAATGACCACCTTTCCTCTGCTGCATCCGCTCATTCTCATTTTCAAAAACTAAATGCTGAAACCATGCCACCACGAAATGAAATCACTGTCCAATGACAGCTCACCGGGAAGTGGGGGGGTGTTGTCACGGGAAACGGGCTGGGACGATCGCTTAAGATCTAATTGATGAGGTGACATTCACCAGCAGGTACAGAGTGACGCTGCGCACGCTTTCCCACCTAAAAGGAGACTGACTGGTTCTCTCTTCATTATGGGCGTAGATAATGAGCAGACTGCACACAAACAGAGAATAGGTGATCACGTTCATGCACACACATTTTTAAATTTTAACTGCAGCCTTTTGCGGTTATATAATCGCTCAGGCTGACATTAAGATTGCAATTAGATTAATCGTGCAGCACTAGTTGACAGCAACATGTTCTTCATGTATTACAGGAAGACTGCAGAAATAGTACACCTTCTGGGGTACAATTTGTTGAACTGAATCTGAAGGTGGTGCTAGTGAAAGGAGTTTTAAGTTTTGTTTTCTGTTACTCTTTTCAAATGAAGTCTTTCATCAGTTATGCATTGTTTAAAGTACTTAATACCAGAAGTACAAAAAAGTTGTGTTTTACTGTACTCATGTCACTCTGCAGGCTTCTAATACCTTGATAAATAGCTGCCATGTTTTTGGTTGATGTGCTTCTATAGTTAACTGCAGGATAAAGTCCATTCTTAACTCCTCAGAAGGCATCTTTGATAGCTGGGCCTTTGCATGCAGAGTTCAGGTCTGAGGGTTAGGGTAAAGTCAGCAGCAGCAAAGATAGCATTTGGATCAGCCTTACTGTGTATGTACAGCATTCCAAGCCCTGTTGCATCAGGCACCAGAGAGGGTGGAGCATTGCTGGGAGATGTGTAAACACAAGGCGTCCTGAAAAGACAGCTTTGAAGCAGACTGTGGCTCACAGCTGTCATGAATTATGCCGATCACCTTTCTGCATTAGCTGTGTTTTACTGTAGTTGGCTACTGTGTTCATGCGTGTTTGCCTACATGTTGGAAGCTTAACTTCTGCCCCCCCCATCCCCCTGCAGTTTGCACAATAACAGCTGAGTGTAGGAACAGGAAATAGTGTGTGTACAATGACCTCATGCTCTCGTGATTGATGGGAGATAAGGAACCGCTCTCACACTCAGAAATGGTGTGGCTATAGGCTGCAGTTGGACACGCAGCAGGTTTAATGAAGTCAGATTTATCAGCAGCATTCTGTAAATCCTTTCGGACAGTGTTTCTCTACCCCTTCCTCAGGGACTCTTAGAAGGTCCATGTTTTTGCTCCCTCCCAGCTCCCTGCGAGACAATCCACATTTTTGAACCGTCTGGGAGTCCTCGGGGACCGAATTGAGAAACACTGCTTTAGGTAATATGGTTTGAGTGGACTATAAGGTTGCTGTAATGTTCAGATGTATAATAATGTAAGATGAGTGACCTACCAAGCCCGTTCTGTCCTGATGCAGTCTGCTCCACCCATGGTTCTATACATGCTCTATTTGTTTTCATAGATCTTTTCATTTAGATCTTTGTTAAAATGTTTTGTGTAGGTAGTATTTTTGTGACAGACTCCTAGCAGACTCACCCTTTCAGAACCCAGGGTTGCATCTTGTTACATCACCTAATGTTGTGTAACATGTAAGGCATTATAGAGTGACTTGCATTTCTTACGTTTACACTCTTAATCTGTTCACAAAGGTCTGTTTTT
Source organism: Petrocephalus sullivani (assembly GCA_026780845.1). Classification (NCBI taxonomy): domain Eukaryota; kingdom Metazoa; phylum Chordata; class Actinopteri; order Osteoglossiformes; family Mormyridae; genus Petrocephalus; species Petrocephalus sullivani. The sequence continues at coordinate 2,285,703 of JAODKM010000020.1, read as the reverse complement.
GACCTTTCTGAACCTTCCAACATGTCCCAGTTAAGTCACAACCCAATTCTGTCTGTGAAGTTGTTAACCGTACTGTGTCTGGGGCCTTTATCCAGAATCTTAGATCAGATGTGAAGAGTTCTGCCTTCCACAGAGCAGAGCAGAAGCATCACATGAAAAGGCATCGCCGTAAATCCAGGAGCTGTTACAGTTCCTCGCTCCGAACTGCCAGTGTACACATAGAGGAAGCAAAGTTATGGAATTACACAGCTCATGTCCTGTCCACAGACAGAACAGAACAGCAAATCTTAAGTCCTATCTCTGGCCCACAGTCCACAAGGCCTGTCTCCAGTGACCATTGAACACATTTTTCATCTGAGCAGAGCAGAAGAAGAGGAGATTCTATTTCAGATTAGTACCAGGGGTTAGTATTTGGAATATTAAATTGCTTTTCACTGTGCATTTCTCCCCCAGTTATATTGGGAAACGGTGGGTCACAGTATCCTGAATCTTTCAAATTTTAAAGTGTACTTATTAATAGGGCTGCCGCGAAGAGTTGACATAGTTGATGACGTCAACCCTGGAAATGTGTCAACAGCACATTTTTTCATTGATCCATTGTATTTTTTTTTTTTTTTAATTTTAATGAAATTACCCTTTTGATTTCTAAAATGTTTCAATCCATTACAACAAATGTTTTCATCCAGTATCACTACGTAATTATGGCGGTATCTAATCCGATAGTAATTTTTAGGAACAATTTAGTATCTGAGTATCAATTGCTTTGACAGCCCTATTATGGAGAGCTTTTTAATGTCTTTTGTCCCCTTAGGTGCTAGATATATTATAGCTGTTGAATAAACATTTGAGGAAATGTATAGGCTACAATCTAAGCTTATTCTACTTTCTTTGACAGTGCCAGTGTGTGTGTTTGTGTGCATTGGGCTTGTTGGGACCAGCACCTGTTATCGTAACTAAACCTAACTCAAAATTAAATGAAAATGGACACTAATGAAGAAAAAAATAATGCGAACTGAAATAAAAATGAAAAATGATTTACCAAAAAATGAGTCTGACTAATCTTCAAGAAGTACCGCCACACAACTGACATCTGTTAACCCGTTGTGTTTAACCACAATATCTCCTCTTTTAAAGGTGCTGTGATTGTGTCTCAAATATAATAAGCATGAAGATACACCGAATTTATACAGCTTACTAAATTCTAGGCTTTACAATACATCCCTCATTAATATTTTAGCCATACTACCAATCTGCTTACTGAATTATCCTCCTCACCTTTGTCCAGGACAAAGATAAAGTCTCCTCAAACAAGACCCTTAAATTGGAGCGCAGCGATGGAAGTAAGGAGATGAAAGAGAAGCCCCCAAAGAGAAAGCTCTCCTTTTCTGTCGGAACTAATGGAGAGAGAGATTCCGACTCAGGTAAGCCCACGGGGAAAAGGGGGCCAAGCAGTCTGGAGGCATCCCGGAAACGATCACAGAGAATGGAGGAGAACTGATATGTGCACCTACAGGCATTATTCTGGGAGCTGTTCATTCCACAATATCATGAGGTTCTGACCATGTTTGACTTGTTTACCATCTTTCTGAATTATAAGGGTATTCTTTTTATCGTTATGCCCATATGCAATAACTTTTTCCTGTAAATGAGCTAGTTACAGTGGATGTAAAAAGTGTATACACCCATGTTAAAATGCCATGATAAATCTTTTCAAAACTTTTACCACCTTTAATGTGACAGACAGCCTGTACAATTCAGTTTAAAAATACCATAATACCAGTACCATAAACTAGTGCTTTGTTGAAGCACCTTTTGATTTAATTACAGGATTCAGTCTTTTTGGGTAGGAGATCAGCATGCCACATCTTTGCTTGGCAATATTTGCTCATTCTTCCTTGCAAAAGCACTCCAGAACTGTCAGATTGTGAGGGTATCTCCTGTGTACAGCCCTCTTCAGGTCACCCCACAGATTGTCAGTTGGGTTTAGGTCTGGGCTCTGGCTGGGCCATTCCACAACTTGACTTTTCTTCTTGTGAAGCCATTACTGTTGTTGATTTGGATGTATGCTTGGGGCCATTGTTGTGCCAAAAGGTGTAATTCCTCTTCAGCTTTCTAGCAGACCCGTGAAGGACTTCGGTCAAAATTGTATTTGTAACTTTTCACAATTCCCTCCACCTTGACTAAAGCCCCAGTCCCTGCTGATGAAAATCAACTCCAAAGCTTGATGCTGCCACCACCATACTTCACCGTGTGTATGGTGTTTGTTTGGTGATGCACAGTGTTATTTTTGTGCCAGACATACCTTTTGGACTTGTGGCCAAAAAGTTCAACCTTGGTTTCATCAGACCATAACAAATTTTCCCACATACTTGAGACTTGATGTATTTTTTGCAAAATTTATCCAGGCCTGGGTGTTTCTCTCTATAAGAAACGGCTTCCGTTTTGCGACCCTACCCTATTGTCCAGATATGTGGAGAAAACGAGATATTGCTGTCACATGGTACACAAACAGTACTTTGAAGTTCCTGCAGTTCCTTCAGTGTTGTAGTAGTACCCCTGGCCAGTTTTCATCTTGACTTTTCATCACTTTTTGAGGGACGTCCAATTCTTGGTAACAGCACAGTCATCCCATATTTTCTCCACTTTTTGATGAGTCTTCACTGTGTTCCATGGTATACGTAATGCCGTGGAATTTGTTTTTGTACTGTTCTCCTGACTGACACCTTTCAACACTCTTTGATGCTTTGTAAGCTCTCAACAGACCAAGGCTTTTGCTGAAGGATGAAACTGAGTGAATGTCAGGAAAGTCTTACTAGGACAGCTGCATTTTATTTGAGGTTAGTCAGCCACTTTATTTGATGGCAGGTGTGTACCCAAAAAGAATGATCGCTCCATTTAAATCAAAAGGTGCTTCAAAGTATTAGTTTAAGGGTATGCATACTATGCTACCAACTTATTTTTAATTCTTTATATTTTTCCCCCAAATAGATTAATTTACGGATTGTAGGTACAGGTTATAGGTCATATTAAAGGTGGGAAAAGTTTTTAAATGATCTATCATGGTCTCATTTTTTTACATCACAGAAACCTGGAATTTTAACAAGGGTGTGTACACTTTTTATATCCACTGTAAATACATTTACAGTGCATCAGCCTTTTTGTAAAGCTTTTTCCAAATTATGAATTGTAATTGCCGACTTTCCTGGATATTGTACCTGTTACAATCCTTTTGTGGGGCTTCTGTGATGAGCTGCAGTGGTTCGGTGAATCGGTGCAATGGGGTGATAGGAATAGAGATTGGGGTCTGTGGCCATTTGGAGGTAGAACTCCTTTTACCTCTGCCTGCTCTTATGCGCCTCTTATGCCCATAATGTATATATTTTTTTTACCTCTCATATTTCTTCTGCTTCTGTTCCCTATTTCTTACATATGCAATTTGCACTTGTATATAAAGCGTCTGTCAGTTAGGCAGTGTTCCTTATCAGTTTCATTACCTAAAGCATCTGGGTTTCTTGTACCCCGAATTCACATGCCGAAAACCCACATGCTTATAATGGTCATTTTGAGTTGATTCTGAGTCCGGATAAAGGACAGTGAATTTTTACATGGATGTTGGGAAATGTTTGGGCAGAGTGGTGGTTCTGAGGCTGGGGATTTGTGCCAGCCCTTGTAAGGTTGCTGGTTCGAATCCCATGAATGCCAGGATAGACTCTACTCTGTTGGGCCCTTGAGCAATGCCCTTAACCTGCAATTGCTTCATCCTGGGTATTACATTAACCTACATCCGGCCCTGCGAGTAGGTCCTCCAACTTCAGAGAAATCTTGGGGGTTGGTGGCAGGATTGGCACTCCGGCCACAGGAAAAACTTCACACTGTTGAACTCCATCTGAGCAGTGTGGCGCTGAGGTATCACCCACTGCATGGCTGCACCCAGGTTCCCATCCCAGAGGTGGTGTGTCATGTGGTGGTGTGTGGCAGTGTGCTGTCTCAGCGTATGACCCTTACCTCTCTCTCTTTGGAGAATGGTTCTTCATGCTTTGTAAATCTACCTTAGTACTCTGTGATGAAACATCTCTGCATGTGTCTTTTCCTGTGGTGATGGAGACTCACGTTTTCTTAACATGATGATAAACTTAGGAAGTAAACACAGGATTCAGGAAACCACTATCAGGAGTTAGAGGAAATTAATTGCTATTAAGATCTGCTTAAGAATTGTTATTACTAGAGGTCGACCGATGTATCGTTTTTGCCGATTAATCGGCACCGATAGTTGATTCCCGGAACTATCGGTTATCTGAAAAAATCCACGCCGATAGTTTTTCCGGGTTGCGTCAGAGTTGAAGTGACTGAGAACGGTCCGTTGTCCTTATACAGTGCGAGAGCCAACATATCTATGGCGAGAGCCGCCTCTAAAGACGAAAATCGCTGAAAAGCACGTGCTTTTGTTTTGACACGTGATACTGTTCGTTGCAAGGAGAGCGCGAGCTGCCTGGAGAGAGCGCGGTGCACGGACAACGCTGACACTTCAAATGCACGTTTGAAACACAGACAGCGAAAATGTATGTACACAGTACACTACAGTACATGTTTTCATCTCAATATAAAGTAATTCATTTGTTGATTAGATTCTGCATTGGAGAAAGA
>JAODKM010000020.1:2256891-2277954 GCA_026780845.1 Petrocephalus sullivani | reverse complement strand
AGGTCAGTGAGTGGTCAGCTTGGCTTGGTCTGTGTTCACCGAGGAATCAGTGAACAGTCCAGGTCAGTGAGTGGTCAACTTGGCTTGGTCTGTGTTCACCGAGGAATCAGTGAACAGTCCAGGTCAGTGAGTGGTCAACTTGGCTTGGTCTGTGTTCACCGAGGAATCAGTGAACAGTCCAGGTCAGTGAGTGGTCAGCTTGGCTTGGAATTTGTTCACCGAGGAATCAGTGAACAGTCCAGGTCAGCAAGTGGTCAGCTTCGCTCGGTCTTTGTTCACCCTGGTACCATGCACACATTTTTCTACTAAATCATCAATACTCCGTGGTTAAGTAGCGTGTATTATCTCACTACTTCTTTGCGCTAATTTTTCCTCTGCAAAATCAGTTTTAAAATGACAAAATAAGTTTGTTCGCTGATCCCTGGATGTTTGTCTTGATTATAGGTGATGTGGGGCATATACTTTTAAGTTCAAAGTGAAAGCATGATATTTTACAAGCTGTTTCTGTTTACCTTTCATAATGTGTTCTAATTATAAATGATTTTAGTGAGCAATTGGTATAACAGATATTATCATTGCTTACAGGGAAAGATTATGATTAATGTGTATGATTTGAATTATAGTGCACACTAAAAATTGTGCTATTGTCAGTGTTTGCTCAAAGTGATATCCAGCTCCAGTACTATATTTTGGAATATTAAGAATGGCTAAACGTAGTGTCTTCTTCCGCTCTGTATTTAACACCAATTCATTATGTTTCCATGCTATTGCGTTTGTTTTCCGTTCATTTTTTTTATTTGTGAAAGAGCTCCCTCCATTGGTGAAAAGTGTTTTTGCCACAGGTCCATATAGTGGTTTAATGTGCGTTGTTGTATTTGTGTCAGTGGGATTTAATGAAGCTTTATCCCATCTACTGCTTCAGACACCACACCAAAGCACCAGTCACAGTCAAGTCTGGGTCAGAAGGGAACCCCAAACTCTGCGTCTAAAACCAAAGATAAAGTGAACAAACGCAACGAGAGGGGGGAGACGCGGTTGCACCTGGCCGCCATCCGCGGGGAGGCCTGGCGCGTTAAGGAGCTCATCGCTGAGGGTGCCGATGTCAACCTTAAAGACTTCGCAGGTGAGGCGACTTGATCGTGTTCACATTTTACTTTTCTATGTCTTTCAGCTTACTAATCCATGATCCACAATTTTCCCTCGCAGCTTGTCTCACTAGTATTATCCATTTATGCAACATTTTTTATAGAGGGGCGTATCTTAAATGCTCAAGCATGCAGGAAATCCACGGCAACTACAGTATTGGTGGTGGTAAAATCCTTATTATGGGCTGTAAGAGTTAGTTGAAACATTGCATTCCAAATGCATGTTTTTCTGGAAAAATAAACACCATTTTGTGGGAAAATATTCATGTTCTCATGTTCTGTTGAACCTAGAATTCCCATTATTGATTCAATGAATAATTATCAAGTAGTACATAATAACTTTTATTAGCTGACTTTCCCTGAATGAAGAGTGTAGTATTATATAAATCTCATGTTTTGTATCATCTTGGGTTGATTCCTCATATTGATTGTCAGGGTGGACTGCACTGCATGAAGCATGCAACAGGGGTTTCTACGAAGTGGCCAAGCAGCTGCTGGCAGCCGGGGCAGAGGTCAACACAAAGGGTCTGGACGACGATACCCCTCTGCATGACGCATCCAACAATGGGCACTTCAAGGTGTCGCATTTAATTAATGTTTAAGATGGCCAGTATTTAGGAAATTAGTTTAACTTTTGGTGTAATGCCTTACGAAGGGTTTATGTAGGCCTCTCTGGTTATGAGAACTGTTATATTTCTTTCTTCATCTTTCTAGGTGGTAAAGTTGCTATTGCGATATGGAGGGGATCCTCGCCAAATGAACCGGCGAGGTGAAACACCATTGAAAATAGCCAACTCACCAGCTATGCTGAATCTTCTACTTGGAAAAAGCACTTATACGTCAAGCGAGGAAAGTTCAGGTCTGTTTAATTTGTGAGTTAAAATGTACACAGTGGTCTCTTGACCTAAATGTGTTGTAACACAGTCTTTACTTATATTGATAGATTCCTCAGAAGAGGAAGATGCCCCATCCTTTGCTCCATCCAGCTCCATCGATGGCAATAACACAGATTCAGAGTTCGAGAAGGGCCTGAAATTGAAAGGGAAAAATATCGAGGCACCTAAATCAACAGCCATGCCCATCAAGGATGAGTATGAGTTTGATGAGGATGATGAAGAAGAGCGGGTTCCTCCTGTCGATGACAAGCACCTACTCAAGAAGGAATTCCGCAAAGATTCCATCAGCAAAGGCAGCAGCTTCATTTCAATTCCTAAAATGGAAGTTAAAACCTATTCCAAAAGCACTTCTCTGACACCAAAGAAGATGGCAAGGAGAAACCAGTCAGATACCAACAGCTCAGACGAAGATGACCAAATCGTGTGCTTCTCCCAGACACGTTCTCTGCGGCAAATGGTCCCAGCAAATAACATCAAGAACCGCGAGTCTGATACTTTGGCCTCCAAGCAACAGAAAGAAAAGAATAAAGTAAAAAAGAAGAGGAAGAAGGACACAAAGAGTAACGCTAAGGAAGTTCGGTTTCACAAGATGAACAATAAGTTCTGCACATCCGAATCAGATAGTGGGGACTTAGAAAGTGAGGATGATAAGGGTTCCATCCAGAGTTCTAACTGTGCAAAGGACTCTTCTGCACTGAGCCTGAAAGAATCGTCTCTTGTGAATTCCCTTTCTGCCACCTCCTCATCTTCTCATGGGAGCGTTAGCTCTCAGAAGTTGACTCAGTCATTAGTGGAGCAACATCCAAAACAATGGAGGACTGAGGAATGGAAAAGCATTTCCTCACCTGCTTGGTCTGATGACAGCTCATTCTCAGAATCCCTCCAGACCAGACTGTCCAGTGAATCTGATTATTCGTCAGCTGACTCAAGTATAGAGTCTGCCAAACAGGTAAAAAAGAAGGTGCATGAAAACCGGAAGAAGAATAATGTGCACTGTAATTCTCTGGAAAAGAAGGCCTCCTTAGACTTTCAGAAGAACTTGGATGTAACTGTGTCCAAGGCAGACAAAGAGGGCAAAGTGGTAAAAAAGCACAAAGTAAAACATAAACACAAAAATAAAGAAAAGGAAAAGGCTCCCAGCTTGGTCCTTAACCAAGATATGAATGAAAAATTTGTGAAGAGTTTTTCCTTTGACTTTGATGACTCACGACAAAAGTCACTTACTATGGAGACGGATACACCTACAGAGAGCAAAGTCAAGCATACAAAGCACGCCAAAGACCATTTTAAAAAGGAAGACCGATATTACAAAAGCAAGTCTGAGGACAAGGACTGGACTCCTGCACAAGAAGCAGGCCGGCCTGTGAAAGAGGAGAAGTCCAAAAGGAAGGATTCCACTAAAGAGAAGTCAAGTAAGGAGGATAAAGATAAAACATTCAAGTTTGATAGGGATAGAAGTGTCAAGGACAAGTCCAAAGACGAGAAGCAGAAGCCCCACAAAGATGAGAAAAAGAAAAGGTCAAAGTCGTCTAAGTTGGATAAAAAGAATGAAAAAGAGGAAAAATTTGTTAGAATAGAAAAAGAAAGAGATTCAAAGGAGGAGAAAGAGAAAACTAAAAAGGAGAGGTTATCCAAAGAGGAGCTTCCTTATGAGGACTACGATATTAAGAACCGTTTTTTAGATCTAGAGAGTAGTAAGCTTAGCAGCTCAGACGACCAGCAGTGGATGACAGACCTTTCTCCAGAATCATCTGTCTATGACGAAGATAGTTGGGATGTGCCGGAGAAGGAGTACAAGGAGTGTAAAGCAAACAACTCTGTGAAGATGATTGTAGAGACTGTGAAGGATGACAGTCGAGACCGAAAGAAAGAGAGTAAGATAAAAGACAAAAAAACCGAGCACGTCGAAAGACGCAATGAGAAAGACGTCACGTCCAGAAAAAAGGAGAGACATTTTTTAGACAAAGTAAGTGAGAAGAGAAGGGAGATGGCAGACAAGCAGAGAGCAAAGAAGAAGGACTGTGTGGAAGGGGTGAAGGAGAAAAGGGAGAGAGATGCTGCCGACTCCACCAGGGAGAGAAAAGACTCCCATGAATTTCTGAAAGAGAGAAAAGACTCCAGAGCGAAACAAGACGACATTTTGAAAGAGGACTTTGGGGGTGACATTTATTTCAAAGATAAACCTGAGATTGAGGTTGTTAGCAAACTGCCAGAGCCCAGAGAGAGAAATTACTCTGGAAAAGATAAGGAGAAGAAAGGAGAGGGCTGGGAGAAGGAGAAGAAAGACAAATGTAAAAGTGAGAAATACAAAGACAAACCCAAAGAGAGAAACACTGCAGACCCAGAAAAGGAGAAAATGGACAGATGTTCCTCTGATAGATCAGCGAAAGATGCGGATAGGGGGTTAAAAGATAAACACAAAGATTCCCATAATAAAGAGAGGGAGCGGAAAACGGAGCAGATTAAAGACAGACATACTGACTTTCTGGAGTTTAAAAAAGAAGAGAAGAAACCTGACAAGGTAAGGGAAACGACCTGGTTTTCCAAAATTGCCGACATTTTCACAGATGAGAGTGAGGATGAGGAGGACGTTTTCAGTGGCAGAGCCATTAAATTTAGCGATTCGCTAAATCTGTTCGACTCTCACCACAAGGACCCTACGCCTGACAGAGATGAAAAGGACTTCTGCCAAACAGAAAAGCACTCAAAGTTCTCTGCAGAAGACAAACCGTTCTCCACAGAAAAACAAAAAGAAAAAGACAAGAAAAAGGATAAAAGCTTGTTTGATTTTGGGAGAAAGTCATCTTTGGATGTACTTAAAGAAAGAAAAGAGAAAGATCCCCTGGACAGTAAGCATAAGGATCGCAAGGATAGAGGATCTTTGGACTCGAATCAAGAGAAGAAGAACAAGCAAAAACTGATGGAGAAGAGGCATTTGAGTGAGGAGAAACCCAAAAATAAATATAAAGACAAGCTGGACAAAGAACATGTAAAAGATAAGAAGGCATTCAAAGCAAATACTGAAAATGAGAAATCACTCTTGGAGAAGCTGGAAGAGGAGGCATTGAATGACTACAAAGATGACTCCAATGATAGAATCAGTGAACTGTCATCAGATAGTTTCACGGATAGGGGCCGTGAGCCAGAACTTAACCTGTATGAGTCCTCCAGCATCAGCTTACAGGACATAACTGAAGATAGGAGAGACTCACTGTCTTTATCCTATCCTCAGGATAAATTTAGAGAAAAGGAGAGGCACAGGCACTCATCTTCGTCATCATCCAAAAAGATTTATGAAAAGGAGAAGGAAAAAGTGAAAAAGGAGAGGGCCGAAAAACGAGATAAGTTTGACGAAGTTAAAGACTCATACAGGCGCAGAGAGAGTCTGCCTTTTGAAAAGGAGTCAATGCCTTTGGAGGCGGACCCATTTACATTTCCCATTGGAGCTAAACCTGATGGCGAGGATCATTTAGAAAAGACTCTGGAGTTTGAAAAAGAGATGTCTAAAAAATGTGATAAAGCCAGCAGTGCCATCTTTAGTGACAAAGTGAAAGACAAGAAGAAGAAAGACAGACTTAAGGATAAAGTGAAAGAAGAGAGAAACAAATATGTAGATGGTGTGGCCTCTTTTAAACACTCTAAGGATGATCTGAAATATGGGTTAAAGGAGAGCATTCAGTTGACTAGCTTGAAGGAAAAGTCTAAAGATGATGCTGGGAGGTTTGATATGAAAAACAAGGAGAGAACTAAAGAAATTCAGGAAAAAGACTGTAGAATGGATTATGTAAAGCCTAAGCCAAAAGAAGAGAATGACAAGATAAATCAATCTAAAGACACAACTCGAAATTCAAACCGTCCACGTGAAAAGCTTCTTATTGATGGGGACCTCAGATTGACAAGCTTTGGGAAGATGCTGAGCCAGAAAGACCAAGAAATTGAAGAGCGTCATAAAAGGCACAAGGAGAGAATGAAGCAAATCGAGAAGCTGAGACACAGGTCCGTAGATCCAAGACTAAAAGATAAAGCTAAATCGAGTGAGGATCTAAGGAAAAACCGCATTGATCTGTCTTCTAAAAAAATTAGTCCTTTGGAGTCTTTGTTAAAAGAAAAAAAGAAAGATGTGGACCCTCAAGCTCAAATGATGTCTCCTGATAGAAAATCACAGCCTGTCGACAGTCAGAGTTCAAACGACTGGCTGGCAGGACATCATATGAAGGAGAATCTTCCAGCTTCTCCAAGACCGGATCAAAGCAGGCCAACTGGTGTTCCCACGCCCACTTCAGTTATCTCTTGTCCCAGCTATGAAGAAATTATGCACACTCCACGTACACCGACATGCAGCGCAGATGATTACCCAGAACTCCTGTTTGATAACATAGACCCATCTACCATGACTAATTCCATTAAGACCTATTCCCCATCTTTAGTTGACAGGTGCTCCAATACATCACACACCTTTCAGGAAAGCACCTGCATATCTCCCGTGAAGAATGTTCAGATGCCTGTTCTCAGCCGGTCAGCATCTGTAGATCTCAGGAGATCATTGGATGAGGAATTCAGACGAGAATCTGAGAAGTTCCTTCGGCAGCAGAGCATCCCTGCTACTTCTGGATTCAAGTCGTCAGACTTACTTTCAATAGAAGATAAGTCACTGGATAATCCTGAATTCTATTCGCCTCCTTGCTTTTCTCCTCACGTTGAAATGCACTCTCCCAGACGTGAGCCAGCCCAGCCAATATTGGATAGTGCTTCAGTGGCAACCATTGCCCCAGACAGCAATGATCACCTTCCAGAAATATGCAACAATTTTTTGTTGAAGCCCTCAACCCCTATTCACAGACCTGACCCTCAAGAGCCATGTTTGCATATTGCTGCCTCTCCTACTCCTGCTGCTGCAGCTTTACCACCTCTGGATATTGAGGAGCTGTCAGAGCCACATCATCCACTCGCTTTGTCACCAGAGTGTGAGCCTAGTTATCATCCCACTGATCACTGTAATGAAAGTTACTTCCTGACACAAGTTATGGAAGAGAAAGGAGATGATGATAATGATGAAAAAGAAGGGAAGAAAAAGAATGACCAGATCGAGGCAGCAAAAAGTAATCACCAGGAGTCAGAGCTCATAAGAGAGAACCAGTCTTGTGCTCCCTATCTAGTGGAACCTGTAAAGGGCTGGGTTGACTCTTCAGAAAAGAGTTCAGAGGATGTGGTTTCACTTACTCCCCCTCAACATCATATAGACCTTTTGGAAAACTCCAGTGATCACTCCATCAGCTGGACAGTGAACTCTGATATGCCCCCTAAATCTCCTCAAAGGCCTTCTTTGGATTTGTCTTCAGCCTCAAACATAATACCCTTCTCGCATTCAGGTGACAGTCAGCAGCAGCATGTCTCACATTCATTGTCCTCTCTGACATCATCAGTCTTATCCTACTCTACATTTCCTGCACCTTACTGCCCAACCCAAGTCTCAGTGTCAGTTTATGAGAAAAATAAAGATACTGTAGATAAAGTTATCATTTCCTCAGAGTCACTTGCACCAGATGAATGCAAATCAGATCTGATGTCCTCCTCCTCCCCTCGGCTAGAATCATTTTTCACCGACTGCATCCCATCCCATGAAGAAATTCAGAGCCCAGAGACTTGTTTTAAAACGGACAGCTCTCCAAACTCCCACAATTTAATTTCTGGGAATAATATTGCCCCTTCAGTGAACCATAAGCCAGTGGTTTCTTGGGCAGACTCATTTAGTACTGCTGTAGAAGATTTGGGTGACCTAGTGCCCTTCCCTATGCCAGATTTGCCTTTACAAGACAAAGAAGGTCAAGAGCCTATCATACCAGGGACCAAGATGACTGACTACAAAAAGTCTCCTGCTTATATTGCATCTCCGGCTAATGAGGTGAAAGAGGACTTGAATATAATGGGGTTGAATGTACCTAACCTGCCAGAAGCCCCTTGCAGCCCTGGTGTTGCCCCACTCAATGAATCTGAACAAAATACGGTCACACCTTTAGAGAATGAAACCAGGACAGACAGAGTTCCGGAGGGTGATTCTATTAAGTTAATGTCGGACACCATAGAAGTGTCTGAGCTGGATCACAAAGAGAGTTTGAAGTTAGTAACTGCAGGTAATCAGCATGAAGCAGATCCTGTGACAATCCAGCAATCTACTCTGGAAATGTCAGCACCATCCTCTGACCATGAGACCTCAGTAAACCCAAACATCCTAGAACAGACCAGAATTGTGGACATTATGCAGTGTGATCCTTTGCCTTCTGCTCCTGCGATATCAACAGACACTCAGAAAAATGTAGTTCATGTGTCAGATCTGCTTGAGCCTGCTGTCCCAGTGGAGATTCCCAAGAAGCTGGAAGAAATTCCCCAAATAATAACAAGGAATCGGGCTCAGATGCTAGCTAATCAAAGTAAACAGAGTACTAATATGACATCATCCCTAGCAGTTCAAAGCACCATCAATGCCACCTCTATCTCCAACGTTTTGGAAAAAGAGGAAGATATGATCAACAAGTTCCCCACTGCCACAGCCTCTACCATCTGCAAGAGCAGAGGTCGATCTGTGGATGAAGAGGATGCCCAGGAGCAGAATCCACGCAAACGGAAGTTCCCCAAGTCTAGTCAGCAGCAAGTGCAGGTCCATCTGGTCAGCGCAAGTATGCAGCAGACAAGGGAGATGATCCAGCAAACACTGGCTGTGATCGTCAATGCCATCAAGCTGGATGACATTGAGCCCTACCAAAGTGATCGGTCCAACCCCTACTTTGAATATTTGCAAATTCGGAAGAAGATTGAGGAGAAAAGGAAAATCTTGTGCTATATCACACCACAGGCACCTCAGTGCTATGCCGAGTACGTGACCTACACAGGCTCCTACCTGCTTGATGGAAAGCCTCTCAGCAAGCTACACATCCCTGTGGTGGGTACTCTTCAAAGTCTTCACTTATGTTCAGTGAAGAAAGCTGACTTTTCAAGACCTTTTCCCAAGCATTCTTTTCTTTGTTTTGCACTCCTGACTTGCATTTAACAATAGCACTGAATATTTAGACTTGACAATAAATGTTATTTTTTATATACATAGATTGCGCCACCTCCATCTTTGTCAGAGCCTTTGAAGGAGCTCTTCAGACAGCAAGAAGCAGTGAGAGGGAAGCTAAGACTTCAGCACAGTATAGAGCGGGTAAGTCCGGGAATAATCATACACCTGAAGTATCCGAGGTAGTTTGTGATGCTCTGTTGCATTTCATATTATCCTCCCATGTTTTCTGAAAAGTGTTTTACAGTAAGTATCCTTATAATAATATATAGTACCATTATTTTCTATTGATCTCTTTTCTTCAGGAGAAGCTGATTGTGTCTTGTGAGCAGGAAGTGCTGCGTGTTCACTGCAGAGCTGCAAGGACGATAGCAAACCAGGCTGTTCCCTTCAGTGCCTGCACTATGCTGTTGGATTCAGAGGTCTACAACATGCCCTCTGAGAGTCAGGTAGTTCTGCAGCCCCGTCAGACTGGTGGAAAGCCAACATCTACTACTTACCTATCTCTTCAGTATTCAACCCTTATATAACGTAACTCAAGCATGTCGTGTGATAATAGTGTTCTATAGATTCATTGTCCTTTTACGTTTATTTCTGCTCATGGCTGTTTTATGAATGCTTGTTTGTGTCTGTCAGGGAGATGAGAACAAGTCTGTAAGAGATCGTTTCAACACTCGCCAGTTCATTTCCTGGATTCAGGATGTGGATGACAAATACGACCGTATGAAGGTGAAGTTCTAATTTTTTATTTTTTTTTTATCTTGATATATAGTTAATGTCAGTTGCTTATATTTTCCTTCTATCCTAACCATGTTTTTAATGTATGTTTGGTATGGTGCCCTGTGCATTTTCTTAATACATTTGTGAATCCCAGATAAGCGCCACTCCTGTACAGGCTGTCCTTCTTGTGAATATAGCTTTGGTTTGCTGCTCCTCTCCTGCAGACCTGCCTGCTGATGCGGCAGCAGCACGAGGCAGCCGCCCTCAACGCCGTTCAGAGGATGGAGTGGCAGCTGAAGGTGCAGGAGCTGGGCCCTGCCGGGCACAAGGGGCTCTGTGTCAGCGAGGTCCCGTCGTTCTATGTGCCAATGGTCGACGTCAATGACGACTTTGTACTGCTGCCGACGTGACAGGAGCATTCGCGGGGCTGTCACAAATCACCGCTAAACGAAGGCGTCAGACAAAGCATCTGGTAAGGGCTAGCCAGCTGGAAAGGAACCTCTTCTCAAGATGTCTGTATATATTATGAAAATAAACTTGCTAATTATTTCCTTCCATTAGAGGAGGATGACTTTTTTAATGGGGGGGGAAAATGCAACTTGCACTTTTACCCTGCACGTTTTTTTTTTTTTTTTTGTTCCAAGAAGGCAAAATGTATTTGCCTCGAGGTATAGCCCTAACGTTTCGTTTTTAATATATATATAGTTTTATTTTGTTTTTGGAAAGGATATGTTTTTGGTTCTTTTAAGACAACA
This sequence comes from Petrocephalus sullivani, assembly GCA_026780845.1. NCBI lineage: Eukaryota > Metazoa > Chordata > Actinopteri > Osteoglossiformes > Mormyridae > Petrocephalus > Petrocephalus sullivani. The sequence goes on along the minus strand of JAODKM010000020.1, from coordinate 2,267,384 downwards.
AAATGAAGATCTGAGGCTCCGGAAGAAAGCAGAACGACACATGGCACGAGATATACAGAAGAATCCTTGGATTGTTCCTCAGAGGGCAAGGGGCAGGGCTGGGAAATGGGGGGGCTGCACACTATAGAGGTGGAAGCTTGGCAGGTCCCCTCTCCACTGGCGGCACTAAGCCCTCTGACCAGCAGGGGTGCCATGCTGACCGGAGCTTCCCACAGGGAAGGATGGGGAAGGGTGCTCCCACATTGTGCTGGTCCTTATAGGACATGTCAAAGGAGGAGCAGAAAGACCCGGCATGGGTGTTCATCAGCAGGCGGGCTGTCAGTCTCTGCTGTCCCACTGGCTTTTCACACCTGGTCACTGCAAACGACCACAGACTGTAGACGTGAAGGCCGAGAGATGTCTTTGCATAGCATAACTTTTTGTCTACTTCTTTCCTTGGGCATTTCATTGTTTCTCTTTCCAAGAAAGTGACTTCGAACACTACAGAGCCAATTCTAGTTTAAAAACAAAAAGATCAAAAAAAGGATCCCAGAATTTCTGTACAGTTTTGTATGAACCGATGTATTCTTGCTGCCTTCAGAATAATTTATTTTGTCACACATTACTGCACAGTTGTAAATAACTTGTGTACTGTAACATCACAGTTAAATGTAAAAAAGCATCTTTCTTTGTACAGTTCATTTTTAGGCAGCACTTTCCCTCAACAATGGGCCAAAATATGTTGATATTTTCAGTATTTCAAGGAGCCACGCAGTTCCTTGGTGTTCTGGTCACAGCTAGTTAGAGAACCGGTCAGATCGAGTCAGAACCAGTTTCTACATGACATCTAATTCTGTATGACAGGAAAAATATCATAAATCCTGGTTTTCCCTGCCTTTCCAAACTGTTTGTCATATGATGTAGCAGAATGGTTATTAAATTATTTTAAGTAATGGTAATTTTACTTTACACATTTTCTTCAAAACTAATTAAAAAGAAAATTAAAGCCAAGAAAATGCCTTTTACAGTCTGTTTAATTTACTTTATCACTGTGCAAGTGAAAAATTAAGCACATGACAGATCCGCAGAAAACAACTTGGAAACCACTTTTCATATTTCAGTTCTGTAGTACAAATATCATATTAGAAACACAACTTACATGACATCAATTATGTTATAACCAATTCTAATTTTAAATTGTGTAAAGCACAGACTGTATGGTGTATGCGGAATTTTACTATTACCAAGATGCTGTAACCCACTTGTTTTGTCTGTTGGTTTAATATCACTGAATGTGTTTTTCTCTGAGGTTTGGTGACTGCCTCTCTTTCCCTGAGAAGTAAGGTTTACAACATACGGCCACTTAAGTTTCAGCTGATATACAGGGTATTGAGGTTTCAGTACAAAGGTGCTGCTTTTCTGTCAGATAATCTCTAAATAACAGCCATATTGGAAACAAATTTTATGAACAACAACATTTCTGATAGCTTGCATTCTTTAAAACTTGAAATGGTCCTTACGGTTTTTTTTTTTTTTGCTATTTTTGCTTGAGTTAGAACTTTAAGAAATGTAATGGTCTAAAACAGACTGCCTAAATGTAATGGTCTAAAACAGACCGCCTGAAAGAGACAGCCTAAAACTGTCCAGCCCCAAAAGTGATTTCACTAACAGTAGATTCCCTTACGTCCTCTCAGATGGAACGTGACAAAGTCGTTGAAACACAAGTGTGAGTGACCACATGATGGAACATGCAGAAGCAGCTATAGGAGAGGGAGGGCTGTGACACTGCTCAGCCAGTCAGCTGTAGGTATCCATGTGCAGGAACTGAATGTATTTCTGACCTCGGTGCTCTTTGCATTTCCAGACGTTTCAGTTATTCGTCTGATTTGAATAAGTAAATTAAAACTTTTCCGAAGGCTTATTATTTGTTATAATAAAATTTTATTGGACATTTATAGGCAATGCGCACACAAGCTTAGTTATGCCTCAGGCTAATTGATAGATTTATTCAATCGCAAATTGTTCTCAGTGGAAGAGAAGGCCAGTCCACCTGTAAGTTTTCTTATAATTGTTTGCCTTCAGAATTATACGTTGTATGATTTTAAGCATAAAAAGCTATAGTTAGTTTTTAGATTTTCCAGAATGTTTCGTGTTCTTTAAATGGTTTTATCTTGCCCATTGTTTCGTATATTTGCATTGTTACACGGTACTCTGTGTTTATCATGCTCAGTTGCATGTTTTACTGTTGGACCCAGTTTGGGATGTTATGTAAACATTGTCAGACTATTTCTATATAGGTGCACAGTATTCTCGTACATGCTAAAAGAGAATGGGGAACGGATGATTTCCAGCATCATATGATGTTAGTCATTTTTTTATGTATTTCCAGCCTTGTGGCCTGGTAAATTGGCATTGTTAGATATAATGTTAATGCCCAACAATTAACAATTTTGAGCAGCATTGTGTTTTTGTCACATTCATCATTGCATTTACATTCAGTGGGGAATTTAGTGTGAATAATTCGGCACAATAATGCTACACTCAAGCCTGTGATTTTCTATACATATACAACATGCGTATTCTTGACTTTTGCAGCAGAACCTTGCACTTAGCTACCAGTATTTTATACACTCACTGGATGATTAGCATGATTTTATGTATTCTTTTAAATACCAAAATATACACACCAAAATAAGAGTGTGCAGTTTCCCGATTGCTTTCTGTTCCTGTTGTCTTGAGTTTTACTGTCCAGATTTGGATGTCAGGCTTAGTCATGTGTTTGTACGAAGCATTAAGAGTTGTAGCATGTTAACAGTGCTTATCAACAGAATGTATGTCACCTGTGCCCTACATCCTCTCTGCGTCTCAGTTCTTTGTTTCTTTTTTCTTGTGTTTTCTTTTAGGCCTCTTTTTATTACTAGACTGTTTCACCAACAAAGGCTTGAAATTGTGAAGATCAGCTGCCAGTAACTCCGTTTATCGCATTGCTGGGGATATCTAGGGTTGGTAAAGGCATGACTGGGCTTTTAAGGCCTGCATGTATAATTAAATAATTTAATGCTGGTTATGGTGCATTCAGGAGCTCTCAGCCACTTCCTGCTTTCATTTGTATCTTAAGGAGAACACAAGCTGCTCGGTTATTCAGGGTTAATGGTTTCTGAGAAAGCTGAATGTGACCTCATTGTTTACCATCCAGCTACTTACCTACCAATGAGATGGACGGCTCCCATTTCTGCAACATCATACCTCCTTCCCGACAGTGTGATTGGTTAGTTTTAAAGTATGGCTTTTCAGTTAGACTTTGCCACAATTTCAAGCCTTTTTGTCCCCCATTTAACCCCTTGAAACCGGACTGTAGCTGTGCTAGACAAAATAAATATTGTAAGCATGGACAAGTACTCAAACTGGTGAGAAATAAGATATTTATCAGACACATTTTCCTGACACCTGTGGTATAATGGAATCAAAGTCTCAGCTGTGTAAATTTTCCTCTTGTAATGCGTAAGGAGACATTGTACATAGCTGTAAATACCTCCTCTTTATACTAGATTAAACCTGTGTGGAATGTGGGGCTCTAACAGTGGTGAGGTAAGGGCTCACTGCCACTCATGTAACAATGTCATTTTTGTACAGTGTACTTGAACTGTGTCCATAGCTGGAGCAGCTGATGTCGGGGGCGCTGTTTGTTAATATTGCTGTCAGTACTGTCAACACATTCAGTGCTGTCACTTTAGCTGTATTTATTCCCTGCAAAAAACAAGGAAAAAGAGCTAATTAAAAAAAAAAAGTAAAAAAAAAATGGAATTTGTTATTTTCTACAGGTGCATGTACAGAGAGAGCAAGAAATGCTGTTGCCCCTCAGAGATTGTTCATAAATAAAAAATTAAAAAATCTTTCGTCTTTTTTTCCCCTGAAATAAATCCTCTCCATAGAAGTAGATAAGTCTGTTTTGTTTGAACAGCACCTAAGAAAGAAAAGTGATCATCACTAAACAAAAAATGTAGCATACCTCAGATATAAAGCGCTCTCTCCACATTTTCATTTAGCACATCAGCTAATCCTTTTTTTTTTTTTTTTACACAGATAATGTAGGTTCAGAATAAGTGTAGAATTTCTTCTTTGTCGGTGTTGCTTACTACTGGTCAACAAAATCTTATTTTGATTTGCAAAACAAAAAAAGGTAGGTGAATCTTACAGCATTGTTTGTGTTGAATTGAAATATCTAAACAAAATGTAACAATCACACAGGGTTTTGCGTGACACGTCATTAAACCTTATGCTCACAGCTTATATTCATGTTGCGAGAGACTCAGCTGAAAGGTAAGCGTGTATGATTTTCTGCTGTATTTGGCCTAAGAAGCATCCCTCTTAAGGGTCCCTCAGAAGTCCGCGAGCAGACTAGGGCTCCACTTGGCTGATATAGTTTTTCTGTATCAAAAAGAGAGCAGGACCCTGTCTCAATGTCCAAACATGTTACAGCCTGTAAATTCTGGCAAAAACAGACTTACAGTACTTTGCTCCCTTTTGTAAAGTCCTGAAATGTTTAGAAATAAAATTATATATTTTTTCTTAAATTACTCAGAAATTTACCTTTCAAAAGACGTTAACACGACTGAAAGTTAGTATTTCATGCATATTGTCTGGTTTTTAGCTGTCTTTTTAAACGAGGGTTATGTAAAACATGCCTTAATCGTGTTTTGCTGTTTTGCCTTTGAAGGGTTTCACACATAATTCATGAGTCGATTTTATTTTTCAGCTGAATTCCAGTCTTCCTGTAATTAATTAGTGCCAATTAATTAAATTTAGGTGAACAAAGAGCAACTTCGTGGTATTCAATGAGACATTAAGGAGAGGAGTGATTGCATTGCTTGCAGATCCATTTAGTTAGGAATCATTCTTTTGAGGGAAGGCACCGCTTCATCATGATACTTACGTTTCAGATGAGTGAATCATGCTGTCGATGGCTGAAACATATGTGTTGTGAATTCTAAAAGATCAATGGTTTTTACAATACAGCATTTAAATCTAATTAATATTAAAACCGTATACATGTTTAATATGCCACATGGAATGCAGTGTTTTACTTTGGGTTTACATGAGAATCCATGAAGTTGACCAGACTACGTCTTTGAGGCACTAATATGAGGCACTATGTGCTACGCAAATAATATGCAAAAGGGGTTACTGGAGTTATAATTATACTTGGGGTCTTCCCTCTTGGGGAGTGTTCCTGTGCAAGGTCACCGATGACCCTTATCTGCATCTTCCGTGACAATTTAATCAATTACTGCGCCTGAGTATAAACGCTGAGGGCGCCATCTGCTGAGGGTGCACCAACATGACAAGCATCTTTCAAATCACACCAGAACTCTAAATTGTATCTTCTAAAATGTCTTTATTCAGTTTTCCATAGTATTACAAAAAAGAAATGTTCACTCTTTAGATCTGTATAACTGTATAACCTAAGCTGCCTGCCTGTGCTAAACTTGACGGTGAACTCTGCTGTCAGAAGAGGGAGCGTGCGAGCTTTGATCGGACAACCTATCCCGTATTCTCTAGAATAGGTGTTCCTAACCTTTTGAAGACCGCGTACCGGGTGAGATTTGTCAGCTTGACTGGCTGCCTGTTCATGAAAATATAGTGAACCATACAGTGGAGTATGCGTTAACAAACTATGCAAGCACATTACTTGTCCTTGAAATGTTAAGCAGAAACCATATGTCAGTACTGTTGTGAATGTTGGTGTCTTCTGCAAAGCCCGATTCCGCATTCCTGCCTTAGCTTGTACAGCCCCGCTCTGGAGGCTTCTGCATTTTCCCATCTGCCATCCTGTGATCAGCTCCCACTGCTTCCATGATGCTTCTGAATCCCTGGTCCCTGAAGTGTAAGTTAACTGGGTTTCAGTCCCTTATAATACGCAAATAAATCTGAACTTAACTCAGAATAAAAATATTGCCCTTGTTTTAAATACAGTAATTTTTAGCCTGAGGAAAATGCACTTGATAATGTAATTCAGACTGTAAATTAATTGCTATACCAAGTAACAATGGTAAAAATGTGTGCACAATTTCATGACTATGAATAATGACTGGTACAGACTGCTCAATGTACTACTTACTTCAATAGCTGTTCCAGTTCACGTTTGATTCTGGTGACAATGGGTGGGCCTTGATAGGTAAATGCTGTATACAGCTGGACCAATGAGGCACCAGCACAAATCTTATCCAAGGCATCCTGTCCACTACCTACACCTCCAACCCCAACAATGGGAACCTTCCCTAGTAAAACAATGGGGTGAGAGCAGAAATTGTTAGCATTTCTCTGTGACACATTAAATACAACTCACAATTTTTAGAGAAGGAGCAGAGGTTAAGCAGCATGCTTGAGGACCAAGTACACCCTACTCTACTATGATCTGAATCCATAACATCCATAACAGATTCATGTCCAAAGCTACCTTCAGGCCGAGATGAAAGGAGCCAAACTTCTCTATCCCCCAGAAAAGGTATGCATTGCTCAAGGGTAGCGTTTCACAAACCAGTTTTCAGGGACCCACAGCTTCACGCTCCCCCTCAGCTCAGTGGAAATGACCACAAGCACACTGTACATTATCCCGGGGAAACCCTAACGACCCTTAATTTCACCTTTGGTTAAGCTGTACATCTCTCGCACCGTGGCAGTGGACACGTCTCTAAGGGGGGCACCGCTCAAGCCGCCTGCTTCTCTCTGCTGAGGGTCTTTCAGCGTCGAGGGTCTGGAGATGGTGGTGTTGCAGACAATCAGGCCATCCACCCCTAGCTGAAAGCCATAATGCGTGGAAAGAATGACTGACGTACCCACAAAGTGCAAGCTCTGCATCGTCAATGAGAGTCTCACTACCAGACCATAATGGCTTAGGTAGTAAAATAAGTCTAAATGGTCTGGGTCAGTTTAGCCTATAAGAAGTACACAGTGCATGCTGTGATACAGCATTATATCTCACCTTTAATGCTCAAACATATAAAAAGTCAAAGTGCATTCAGACATTACGTGGATTATTTTGATTGTAGTGCAACTGTGCATCGTCTCAGGTGTGTAAATACATTTAACTGCCTACCATATTCTACTGTGATTGAAATATACAGGAATATAAACTGACTTGTAGTAAACAATTCACGATAATGTTCCTTCACAAAGAGACTATGAGGTAAAGGTTATCGATTCAGGGGTAAATGGAGGAGGAGGTCCATGCCACAGTAATGACATGGCCGCCTTGAGATTTGCCCGGGACGAGTGAGAGTGCGAGACTTGGAGGTGTGGCAGGGAAGCATCAAATGCTTTGTAATTCGTGCAGTTAGTAGTGCTGAGTGTGGCCCAGAAGCAGGGTCTGAAACCTGACTGACTGCACCAACCTCTACGACGACATCAGCTATATCCTGCTTGTCCTGGGATGTGAGGTCAGGCGCAATCTTCACCAGAACAGGTGGCCGTCGCCCACACTGTAAACCATCCCGCTCTTTCAGAACCTGTACAAAACGGGAGACCCACAACTCGCATGCCGACTCACTAAATGGTCAACCTATTGCCGATAAATCCCCATGGTGAGGAGAGCTTGTAGTTTGACTGTAGTTCGACATGGGTATCGATCTCTGAACCATGGAAAGACAGTGTTTATAATCCAGTGCAGACAAACAGGCAGGTTTACTTGTACAGAGGGAATAAATACTGATGTGGTTTAGAGGTCATTCAGAAGGAGTACCAGATACCAGAGTGCTTAGTTAAAAGGAAAAGTCTTCCTCTACGAAGATCTTGGACTGGGTGTGAGTTTTCACACGGCGACAGGACCCTCACCCTCCGCAGTAGGTGGCGCAGTTCTTCCTTGCCCTGTAGATCCCTCAGGCCTGGAGTGTTGGGACTGCTCACGTTCACAACCAGGTAGTCGGCCAAGGGTCCAAGCTTTCTCACCCCCTCCAGGAAGTCGGCCACCGCATCTTCAGACAGTTTGTTCTTGCCTAGGTTGATGCCAATGGGTCGACCGGCTAGGAAAACAGACCTTGTCACATTATTCTGTTGTCAACAGCTACAGTGGCTGATCATGAAATGAACCAAGACTGAAGTCAAAAGACTAATGACGGCTGTAATCAGCCAGGCACCATTACCTTGTGTGTGCTCTGCCTGGGCCGTCTCCCTGGCTCGGAGTCTCTCTTGGACAGCAGCTATGCCACAGCTGTTAAAGCCATACCTTAAAGACACAGACACACAAAACTGACTCTGCCTACGGGCTTTGGGAACATTTTTATCCCAGTAACATTGCCATTTTTTATTGTTTTTTTTTTTCTCCTACTAGTTACGGTGACTGTCAAATTCCGCCCCCTCCCCCCAATATAAAACAAGCACTGCTTGACTAATACAGTCAGGAATAACCAATCTCTATTTCATTATGGTTCTTTAAAGTCTGATAAATAAATAATAAATAAGTATTTTATTTATAATTTAATAAACAAGGAGTCTGCTATTAAGCAAGCTAATTGTGTACTGTAAAAATATATGAATAAAAAAAATACACTTGTCTACCAATTGTTAAGCGTTTCAGATAGGGCTTTATGGTTTGCAGAGTATGTCCTTTCAGAGATGGCTGTACAGTATATTGGGCAGTTAGCTGTTCTTATACCCTAACAATGATGGCAGGGGAGCGGTCACCGGTGACTGTACCGGTTGATCACTGCCTGATCTACAGTCAGCCTAAACACGCGTGGTTTCGGGTTCCCATCCTGGGGCAGGGGAGTCACTGTGCCAACCTCCACAAACCCAAACCCCAACCGGTACAGGCCATCCACCGCTTCCCCATGCTTGTCAAAGCCAGCTGCAATCCCAACCGGATTCTGAAACCGCCGGCCAAGGACGTTGACTTCCTGAAAGCAGACATGTACAAACGGCCAGCGGGAAGGTGTTTAACAAGGCTTCTTAGGTCGGCTGTAACGCCTGCTGCTCACAGAGAGATCACTGCATAACTTGCGTATAACCAATACGTTTCCTAAGACTCACCAGTAAGGCTGGATCCTGATACCTGCTGCATGGTACCAGACCCATGCTGATGAACCGTACTGCCATCACATGGGCTGTCTCGGCTCCCATGACTCTTTGCAGTGCAGGTACAAGCTGGTTGGCGTAAAAGTGCTCATCACCTGCTGCCGTGAGGTATGAGGTAAAGAGAAATCCACCAGAGCCCAGAACTTTTATGGCATCTTTCAGAAGCCTCTAAAAAAAGAAGAGAGAGTTTCAAGTAAACCATAAAAAGGTGCAGGAATAATCCGAAGGAAGCCAAAGTTCTTGCTTAGTTACTATAACAGTTTAAGTGCAATATCCACAAAATTGAGGTGAATATTAAGTTAAGAAACGCTACGTAATAGCTGTAATAAAACGGCAATTATTTATTATGCGTTTCTTTGTGGTTATACAGTTTGAAAAACTAAAGATTATTCTAAATGGACCTGTTTTGTACCTAACTTTATTTTAAGTAAAATGCATACATCGTATTCAAAATTTAAAAGTAAGACGTATTTGATTCTTTAATCATACAACGTGCAACGACTAAATACCTTGAACTGCCCCGCCATTGACGTTGAATAACATTGAGCTGGGATACCCACGTTGAAATGAAGAGGAAAATTTACTTCCTGTTCAGAAGTTGTCGCGATAGTTCGTTCCTGACGTCACAAAATAGCCGGTATTTCTGGACCAGGCGAGTTCTGCTGAGGGCTGGTTCCATTTCATTTCGCTTCTTTTCTGGTTTGTGCTGTGAATGAAACATTCCGGTAAAAGTGGATTTATGTACCACCCCCCACTCCCAACAAAAGCAACTAACTTCTATATCAAGCTTTCCCAGAAGTATGAATGAACAAGCCAACTGAACTGTAGGGAAGAAGCATGCTTGAATTAACATGAATGATTACCCTAAATCTGGTTTTATAATTGAAAGCTGTCATCCATTTATTTAAACCAAAAAAGCATCATTCTTATTTGCATTTTTAAAGCCCAAATGCTCCTCCTGACAGCTGTCTGCCATGAGAAACCACATAATAAAGGTGTCTGTAGATTGATAAAAAATAAAAATAAAAAATCATTTCATTTTAGAGAGACATTGAATTCTTTAGAGAATTACAATAAAATTTTCAAAAGTATGCTAGATTTTTGTGGGGCACAGACGTAGAGCTAGATTTTTATAGAATTAGTCTTTTTCTGTAGAGCTTTTTTTGTTTTGGTGCATTTACATGAGTTTTCCCATTGTATAATTGATCAATATTATGTTTAAATACATGCTAGTCAAATGACGAGCGCTTAAAGGAGAATTGGGTGATCCTTAATGTCCGATAATGGAAAAACATAATTGAAAATGTTAAAATTGACAATTGATATCCCTTAGCTGTGTTTAATGTACATTCGACACTCACAAGTAAACACGAGGCTGAAGTTGGCTCCTTATTCGCCACTTCCTTATTCGCAAAATCCGTTCCACCTTAAATAGGCGTAATGCG
>JAODKM010000020.1:2245356-2256791 GCA_026780845.1 Petrocephalus sullivani | reverse complement strand
TTTTGACATTTTTGCAAACTGTATTTATGAAAAAGGACTGCACTGATGCAGATATAACAATTTATCGAAAAACACACCTTGGCTTAATCCTCGCTCTGTGATGCCGCAGTCTGTGATGCTTCAGTTGAAGACCGCGCTCAAAGACGGGCCGGAGCCGAGCCCCCCTAAAAATGGCCTAGCAACGCCCATGTTTCCAACAGAAAAAAAATCGGATCATTTTCTTTAATTTAAATAAAATGTGCAATGTGTCATTCATTTGCCAAGTTATGCGCTTTGAATGTAGCTGTATAGTCACGGAATTCCCTGCGCGTACCGAGCGCCTGTCGTCACGTCACACCTCCGTCACAGTCTGGGCGCTCACACGGAGTTTAAACGGGATTAATGTCGGGATCCAGGAGCAAGTGGTGGAAAAACCACCGCCCGTGCTGAGGGCCAATGGGGTAGTCCCGCAACGCCCCCTTCTGGTGTGTCCGGTAAGTGCGATGCCAGTATCACAGCAGCTGCACTGACCGTTCCCCTGACATGGGTGTCCTGCAACAAACACCATAGAAAGTTTAAATCATTTTATTCATTTGTAAAAGGAGCGCATCCCACCCCAATCTTATGTACAGCTAAGAATTTTTATGGATAATATAATGGTAATGCTAAAGTCTTAATCACATTAAAAGGCACGGCACGCTTCTGCTCAAAAAATTTGAGTGCTATTTGCTGAGAGATTTATTGTCGATAAAAAAATTAAATAATCACAGGTCGTAATCACTGCGCCCCGCATTACTGGCAGGTTACACCTTTCCTTTTAAATCTTTATTTGGATGTCCAGCCCAGTAATGATTAGCAATTAATTGCGTTAAGCAGTAAAATTTATTGCACCGCATTATCTATCAGCGTGCCTTTGTCAAGCACATTTAGTTTTACAGCCAAATAATAATAAACGGGTCAGTCTGAGAGACGTTTAATGATGTTCATTCTTTTCTTTGACTGGGTCTCTTCAGCGTTCGCAGAGTTATATCTTGATAATCTAAATAAGCTTTTACATTAGTCAAGCAATCCATCATAATTAGTAATGACCCTCTTATCAAACTGTGACCCTATTTACACTAGGTTTTAAAATGTTTCTTGGGCGATCGGATCGTAGGTAGACAGCCGGGACAAATCGCTGTTTACATCATGCGGTAACACCTGTTACACAGTAAGTGTAACGCATTAGCGTTTACATCACAAAAAATATGCGATCAAATGCGTCCCAGACCACCTGGTTTGAGTGATCGGATCTCAATGCGTCTTGCTGGTTGTTTACACTTGTATTTAGCGCTGTCTGTATTGAGCTTCCCAAAGCGCACTTATAAACCGAGTGTAAAGCGGGCTTTATAGCTGTATCGATGTCCAGCGAAATGGTGCTGATTGTGATTCTGGGTGTGATTTGGTGAGGTAAGGGGCAGTCAGGTGACTGTGTCGTACTCACTGATTCATAGCACCTTCCTTGGTAAAGGTATAACTTTAACCTGCTCTGTTTTTTCTCAGCCTTGATGCCCATCCGGTCCCTTTTGAACTTTATTAATTAATATGTAAAATAGATAAAGTGATTATCAATGTTCTATTTCATTGCATTAACCCTTTCATGCATGAATTATGATAAACTGAGTCAGGATTTTTTGTTTCCAATGAGTTTTATTTCTCTGAAGGGATGAAGAAAACAGCTGTTAACTTTTTATTTTTTTTATCTATTTATCTATCTATCTATTGATTTATTTATTTTAGTAGATGCATTTTTTTCAAAATTATTTACATGTCTACTTTGGTGGATTACATGCATTTGACTGTGTATTATGTGAAAAGTATAAACATGCAATGGATTTTAATACTGTTGAACAGAACTGGTCTTCTAGAATAGGACTGGCAAGATATCCCTACTATGATCAACTTTTCTGCCTGGCAGTCGGCCATCTTGGTTGAAAGGAATTCTAGGTGCAGTTACAACCGCTGGCGACTGGGTGAAAGCCCATGGAATGATGCAATAGCATCCACCGTAGTGGCTGATATGCAGTTATACCACTGAAACCTGTGTGTTTTCAAGAAAATTGCTATTGAATAGCTGTCCACTGTAGTGACCACCATGCATGAAAGGGTTAAAAGTAATTACTTTAATGACGTAGCAGAATAGATGTACGAAGTTGTCATAATATGTGAAACGGCACAATCATTTAAATCTTAAAAGGCACTGATGTTATTATGTTTGAAGCTTGTGCAGAGAGTGCAGCGGAGACAGATGGATGTGCATAGCTTAGAAACAGGCAATTATTTGTCCTTTTTTTAACTTTGTGGAATGGTTTAGATGGCCAGTGGAAACGAATGATTCTCACACTTTTTGCATGGTTCCAAAACATTTTGCAGAGGAAGCAATAACTAGACTGCTCACAGTTTTATGGTGAAACTCTGGACCTTCTTGTCATGCTAGGTCACTATCCCAAAGCAGTCGATAGTCATAGGCATGTGTTTGGGCGGTTGCATGCATCCACATTGCGCCATCCATGGCCTGTTCCTCTTCACAGGTGTTGTGAATGAGTTGTGTAAAGCTGCCCAGCTATGCTATACAGCCCTGCGGCATTTTCTTCACACTAGGGGCAGGACTCGGCACGCTCTCCAAGATCCACCTTCAAACTATGTGCACACTCTTTGCACACAGCCTACCCATATAACTGGTGAGTTATCTGTTTCTGATCATTTATACGCCAGACTATAATTACCGCCACTTACTAGAATATGGACTAAATTCGAAAGCAAGAATAATCATAATTAATAAATGTAAATATAACATAGTCCCTATATTCTGTTTAATTAAACTTTTGTATAATGAAAGAATTGCAAGACATGGTTCCTCTAAATGATGACTGTCTACTCACTGTGAAATTTCACATAAGGTACCACACTGACCCAGAAGCATTCCTTGGGGGAGGGATTTAGTTCCTGATTGATGTTTCATAGAGGCATTCTCTCCACCTCCTCCCCGGCATTATGTGTTTGTAACATCCTGTGGTCTGTGTGGATTCCAGCACCCCAGTGCAGTGACAGGGACATTGTGCTGTAAAAAATGGTGCCAATACAAGACATAAAACTGAGTTCCTGACTCTCTGAAGTCATGAAAGATCCCTTGGCATCTTTCAAAATAGTAGTGGTGGTACCCCAATGCCCTGGCTAAAATTCTTTAAATCTAAGTGGTGAATTCTCTCCTGCCCCTTCACCCCCTTAGCTACTGTGTGCTGAGCGTACTGGTGCAGACTGGCTGCCTTCGCATCATCCAGGTGGGGGCTACACAGTGGTGGTGGTTGAAGTGGCTCCCCATTGCTTCTGTAAAGCGCTTTGGGTGTCCTAGGATGCGCCATATAAATGTAACATTCATTTGTAGAGTCTACAAAGGCTACATAGACTACAGAAAGATGCAGCCCTTAATTTGGACATGGCCTAGGAGTTGGAATAACATTAACTTACTTTACTATCCTACAAAGGCAAAACATAGTAACTATGCTGACACAAAACTGGGAAAAGTGGTGTTTTGTCTATATTTTATTGTGGATTTCCCCTGTTTTCTTAGAAACCGAGCATAGCTCAACATATTTGAGATAAAACTGGCTAAGAAACCCAATTTCGGTCATAACTCACTTTTGATGAAAAATGCAGTTACCACGACTGTAGGACAGTATATCGTGCTTAATTATAGGCTGTCACACAAGTTGCTGCCAAGTTTCTTAGAAAATCTTACAACAGAACAGTGTGTGGTGTCTGTTCCCTGTAATGATCTGCCATTCACTGTGCATCCTGGGACGTACTCTATGGAGAAGAAGTCATACGAAATCCGCGGATTTCATGTGTGTCTCCGGCTCTTCCTTTTCGACATAAATATCTAAATTACCACACTTTGGCAGTAGGTGGTGCTATAAATCCAAAAAATGAATATAAAGTCATAAATAACCCTAGACATCAGGTGGCGCTATAAATCCAAAAAGTGAAAGAAGCTCTTGGAAATTGTGAAATGCTTCTTCTTGGTAAAATACCCCAGTCTTAAAACTGCAGGCTGAGTGCTTTTCACATCTGATTCATCTCACATTTTTTCTTTTGCATTCTGGCATCCCATAATTCAATAATGCTCAGGGAATTGTTTTTAGTTGATTTTATTGTAATGTCCATTAAGTAGGATACCAGTTCTTTAGAATACGTTGATAAGAACCACCTCTGACCTCTGCATCAATGACCCTGATCAGAAAATGCTCCTATAGAAAGAATGTCTGTAGCTCAGCCTCTGTCTTAAATTCCTGCAGCACCCTAAAGGTTTCTATGGTCTGTCTGTAGCCTCCAAACTACCGAACTCCAAGCTTCCTGATTGTATATACGTAATGTATATCATTCGTGACCCATTGTGTCCCACTGTATATATATAAGGCCATTCAAATCTTCTCTTGATTGGTCAATGATACGCTCCCAAAGATCTCGTTTTGGCTCTTTGTTGCCTGCTGTTGTCTTTGTACAATGGTGAAACCTTCAGAGACATTATGTAAGTGATTTAGTTTTCATCTAATCTGAATCTCTGCAGCTGAGTTCAGCTGAAAGCATGTGCTGTATTTCTTCAAGACTTGGATTGTAATTGAGTAGCTCTGAATGGAGTTGTAAACTCCATTATAGGGCGCATGTACATTTATCAAAGAACATCTGCAGGCCGGGTGGTTGAAATCTCTTGTGTGTGTATTTCATATGCACTCCATATGTTTCTTTGGATTTCCTCATGCGCCTCTGTTTCCTCCAGCAGTCCAAAAACAGCCCTGTGATGCCCTGCCATCCCTTCCAAGGTGTTTCCGGCCAGGTTCAACCATGACTGTGTGCTGGATAAGCCATATGGATGGATGCAGGTCATGTGTAGACTTTCATCATCGTCATCATATCATCATCATCATCATCATAATCATCATCATCGGCACATTCTTTGCCATTATTAATGCTAGTTTTAGCTGAAGGTGTCACACTTCACTTTCAGATCCCAAAGTATGATCACTCTTCCAATACACGCTGTGCAGCATGACCTAAATTTTATGCCTGTCAAATATGTTGTTTTTCCGGTTTTGTTTTAATGTGGAGCTAAAGCAGATTTTCTGTGTATATCAATTGCACATAACTAGCTGAAGAGGAGGGACCCGCAGGCGGCCAACAAGTTGAAGAGGGGGGACCCGCAGGCGGCCGACAAGCCGAAGAGGGGGGACCCGCAGGCGGCTGAGAAGCCAAAGAGAGGGAACCCGCAGGCGGCCGACGAGGCGACGGAGCCAGGGCCGTAGGCGACCAACTAGGCATCGAAGGGGGGACCGCAGGTGACCACCAAAAAAAATCCTGAGGTCCCGCAGGTCCCCCAAGAGCCACAGCCAGAGGGGCCGAGGGCGAGCCAGGGGGTAGGGCGGGTGGGAACAGACCCTGGCACAGGTGTCTCCTTCCCTTCCCTTCATGGATATCGAGAGGCAGGGCCACTGCCGGGATCTTCCCCGCCGTGGGAGCGGTGGAGGAGTCACCTCCCCGAAGGGGTCCAAAGGGGCCATCAGGGACATTCCCGAGGGGTCCCATTCGAGTTCTTCCACCTCCATGGGGAAAGGAGCGGTGATCGGGCAGTCCAGGACCATCTCGGGGATAAGGACTAGTGCCATGGGAAGGTCAGGAACCGGGAGGACTGAAGCCGGAGGCTCGGGAACCTCAGAAGCCAGGGCAGGAACCTCAGTAGCTGGGGCTTCAGAGACTGGATGAGGAGGGCTCAGTAGAGGGGCCTGGCGACAAGGAGGGCCTAGGCGAGGAGCCTGGCGACGAGGGAGACTCAGGCGCCTCTGGGAGCACACTGGGCGCGTCAGGCGACTGGCCAGAACCTGCAAGCATGTCTGGGGACTGGCAGGACCCGGCGGGGATACCATGTGAGGTGCGGAATTGTACAGTGACACCTGCAGGCGTTTACAGTGTGGCAGGGACCTCTGCAGGCAGACAGGGCTCAGCATCACCCTGCTTCAGCCTTAGTTTTCGCCAGCGAGCGCGTCGGGGAGCCGGAGGGCAGCACAGAGAGGCCCTCCACCTCAGTCTTCCCCAGTGAGATTGCCTTGGGGCCAGTGTTGGTGATGCCCTCATTGGAACCGGACAGAGACGTGGCGGTGTCATCTCCTGGACCAGAACAGGCCGAGACAGGAACTTCAGACACTGGAACTTCAGGGGCCAGCAGGGACTTCCGGGGCCAGAGCAGAGACTTCAGAAGATGGACTGGGCGCAGCGGCGCCATTACCTGGACCTGACGAGGACACAGTGGCACGGACCGGACGGGGGCGTGGCGGCGCCATCATCTGGACTGGAACAGACGGTAGAGCGTGGGACAGAGGAGGAAGCACGGGAACCAGAGCAGGAATCACAGGGACCAGAGCTGGAAACACAGGGACCAGAGCTGGAAGCACAGGAACCAGAGCAGGAAGCATAGGAACCGGAGCCAGAACCACCGGCGCCACCTATCTGGGGATTCTGGGGACCCGCAGGATGGCATACTCAACTGACCTGGCCCCTCTTCGGCGCACCTCTTCAGCAAGGGAGGCGTCCTTCCACACACCCCCCCCAATAAGCCCCTGGGGCGGACAGCTAGGGCACGAGCCATGGGGTCCTCCCATACCTCGGGGTGCAGCACCCAGTAAATCGCCTCATCCACTAGATCAAGGTATTCAGCCTTGGTCAGCTGAGGCGCTGTTTTGGGGAGTCCAGTCATTCTGTAATGTGCTGCCAGGCACGGAGTAGGGAAGCAGAAAACGGAGCCCCAGGATCAGGGATACACAGGGTTTATTCTCAGAAGCACACAGGTAGGGAGCAGCACGACAAAATGTTAATGACCGGACTGGGGAAACATGCTCAAACACGGACTGAAATACACAGCGTTACTAACACAAAACGAGGAACAGATGGAAAATGCAGGGATTCCACACAAGGTTAACGAGGGGGCGTGACACACAGGAGACTCGGACGGACAGGATCAGGATACCTTCACGATCTACCGGTGGATCGCGATCAATGTATTGGGCACCCCTGGTCTACCAGATCAATTCAGAATTTATTGAAAAATTAAAAAATTTCTATTTATCAAATTTAAGGCTTTACACAGTTTAACTCGAGTTTGTGTCTGAATTGCTGGTACCTTATTAAGCAGCTAAATCGTTACGACCATCTAATCAATTAGTACTCATTTTTTTTAATAGTTGGCTCCAAAATGCCAACTAAAGACCAAAGGAGATCACTATCAGAAGTATTTTCCTCCAAGTATTTTGGTCAGCTGAATCAATAGCCATTACGTCTTGTTTGAAATACACTTTTATCATTCAGCTTTTGTAGACTCACTTGTTTCTTAATTTTTTTTTATTTTTAGTTTTAAAATGTTTTATTTTTGTATATCTTATGAGTTTTATTCTTTTCCTTTTATTTCATTGTCTGTCTGGAATGTGCCGGGGTTGGTGCCCATCTGACCCCTCCCCTTTGTGTTCCTTCCTCGTTCTGGCCAGCAGGTGTCGCTGGCCATCCTGACCTCCTTCCTGTTGCTTACCCCTTAAGTCCCTAGTGTGTTTCCTTCCCTTCCTGCCCTTGGCGTCTCCTCCCCGTTTGGCCAGCAGGTGTTGCTGGCCATCCTGACCTCCTCCCTGTTGCTTGCCCTTTAAGTCCCTAGTGTGTTTCCTTCCCTTCCTGCCCTTGGCGTCTCCTCCCCATTTGGCCAGTAGGTGTCGCTGGCCATCCTGACCTCCTCCCTGTTGCTTGCCCCTTTAAGTCTCTAGTGTGTTTCCTTCCCTTCCTAGGCTGCTGCATAGTTCACTGGGCTGAGTGTGTGATTCAGTTATCCCCGGGTTTAAGGCTAACCTCCCCTGTTTTTGCTTATTCAAAGTCAAAGTCAGCTTTATTGTCAATTCTGCCACATGTACAGAACACACAGATAACTGAAATTATGTTTCTCACAAACCCTTATTAAACAGAAGACATTAATACAAAAAAAATAAAGATTTAAAAATACAAGTAAAAAAATATGAATATACAAGAAAGGGCACGTGGCAGAGAGTGCGAATCAGACAAAAAGTTCAAATAGAGCTTGTAAGTATGAAATGTGATAAAGAGCAGACAGAGTCATTATGAGGTAGACTATGAGTAGGATGTGGTAATTAGCAGACCAATGCTACAGAAAGTGACAGTGCAGGTCAGTGAGTGTGTGTGCGGGTGTGAGTGTGTGTATATCAGAGCATCAGAGAGTCCGAGGGGCAGAAGAGGGGATAGAGGGGAGTGGGGGCAGAGCCGGGAAAGAGCTAAGCTTCCTAACAGCCTGATGGATGAAGCTGTCCTTCAGTTTGCTGGTCCTGGCCTGGAGACACCGCAGTCTCCTCCCTGATGGCAGCAGGCTGAAGAAGCTTTGCATTGGGTGGGTGGGATTGGCTGCTATGCAGAGAGCTTTCCTGGTGAGACGGGTACTGTAGATGGCCTGGGTGGGTGGGATCTGCTGCTATGCAGAGAGCTTTCCTGGTGAGACGGATACTGTAGATGGCCTGGAGGGAGAGGAGAGGGACACCAATGATCCTCTCAGCTGCTCTCACTATGCGTTGGAGGGTTTTATAGCAGGACGCATTGCAGGCTCCAAACCACACAGTGATGCAGCTCATCAGGATGCTCTCGATGGTGCCTCTGTAGTAGCTGAACATGATGGGGGCTGGTGCTCTTGCTCTTCTTAGTTTGTGAAGGAAGTAGAGACGCTGTTGTGATTTCTTGGCCAATGCAGTGGTGTTTGTCCAGGAGAGATCCTCAGTAATGTGTACTCCCAGGGACTTGGTACTGCGCACTCTCTCCACAGACGCACCATTGATGGTCAGAGGGGCATGCTGAGTGTGCGCTCTCCTGAAGTCAACAACAATCTCCTTCATCTCCTCCACATTCAGAGAGAGATTGTTGTCTCTGCACCACGCGGCCAGGCGGCTCACCTCGCTTCTGTAATCGGTCTCATCCCTATTGCTAATGAGACCCACCAGTCGTGTCGTCCGCAAACTTAATGAAGAAGTTGGAGCTGGGTGACGGTGTGCAGTTGTGGGTCAGAAGAGTAAATTTATTGGTTTTATTTATTTATTTTATTTATTGGTTTTCTGTTTTTGTTTATTGGCTTTCCTCAGTGTTTATTAGTTGTCTGCTTCCCTGTTTTGTTTTATCCTGCTTGTGTCTGGTTTGGTTCTGTTCCGTTCTGCTTGTCTCTGGTTAGTCCTCGGAGTTTGTCAATGATCTGTAGTTCCTGTTTCTGTAATTTATTCCTCTTGCTGTCCTGTGATTTGATTTATTGGATTGTCCTCACCTGCTCCTTGTTGCCTATAGTTCTGCGAGCCACACCTTCCCCGCTAGTCATTGCATTCAGTGTATGCAAGTGCCTGCCTTTGTCCTGCTTTGGAGTCAGTTTGCGTGCTGTGTATTAGATATGTTACTCTGCTTGTTCTCTCTAGGGCTCTTACCTGGTTCCCAGTATTTGCTTGTTGTGTTTCGTTTCTAGTTTTTCTTGTTCATTGCTCATTTTTCCCCTGGTGTTTTTTTCTTACCCCTCATGGTTCCTTTCAATTTGTGGTTTCCTCAGTTGTCCTCATTATTCCCAGTAAATCCCTTTTTGTCACCCATTTTCCCCGCCAGCACCATGCTGCTCTGTGTCCATGACTGGAATTCCATTTCCTTTACTTTACTCTTCTGTAGGACTGTCTGGTTCTGTGAGGTTCCATGCGTGGAGTTTGCATGTTCTCCCTTTGTCAGGATGGAGTTTCCTCTGGTTTCCTGCTGCAGTCCCACACTATGCTGAGTTTAACTGGTTTCCAAATTGTCCTTAAGTGTGTGTGTGTGTGTGTGTGTGTGTGTGCATGCCCTGCAATAGGCTGGCACCCCATCCTAGGTTGTTTCCTGCCTACCACCTGGGATATGCTCTGGGGGCCCTCCGTGACCCAGGTGTTGCTTCTGGCTAGTATGATGTAAAACACTTTCTGCCACTTGGCTTGAGAAGCGCGATATAAGTAAATGTTTGGTTATTCATTATTGCCTTCTTTGTTTCGTTGTCTGTAAAGTCATTGGTTTAAAAGTCTCGGATAAGCGCTATTTCATTTCATTGTACGCCTGCATCGTACGCTTGAAATGACAAAGTTCGACTTCACATGATCCAGAAGAAGGATTTTTAAGTATAAATTTCCATTGAGATATTTTATGCGAAGCAGTCCGTCCTTTGTACAGCCATAGAATAGCTGTCACTGTTTGGTCTCCGTCCACCCAGGCTTCGCTCCCCCAGCTGCAGAACACAATCTGTATTGTCTGTCTGTTTGCCAAACGGAGACTTAACAATCGACAGCTGAGAAAAGGAGCTTTTGTTTGCTGGCCACGACAACTGCAGCATTGTGCCAGTGATGTATACGAATGAATGAGTTATGGGATAAGAAGGAGCGAAAACCGATGAACATCAAATCAATCAAAACCAAACGAACAAGCAGCACAAAGACATGGCAGCCAATCAGGGCCGGGTTTATGTCTGGGACCTCTGAAATTCACTCTGCACAAACAGCTCAATGGAAGTCATTGTTATCCTTTAAGGAACTCAGTCTGCTTTGAAGCATCTCCAGGCTGTCCAGGAGATCATTGAGGCAGCAGCAGACAAACCCCCCACCCCCACTCAGCTGCGGGGCTCTACATTAACAATGCACTTACAAAATTATGTGGCTATTCTTCAGCGAACCCAGGGCAAAGCAGAACAGACACGGGAAGAGCTAAGTGAAGCTGTGTGCTTTATTGTCATACCATTATGGAATATTATCTTGTATAACATTTAGTAGTATAACATCTAGAGGATGTAATCATTAGCATATTGCTAAAACGCATATTGATTATTGTATAATGATGTAACCAACACATGTAATCAATTCATTACGTCTTTGCGCTTCATGTTATTCTTACAGCTGTTGTTGACTGTCTTACTCAGCCCTGTATGAAGGCCACTCTAATGAGCCCAGTGGTGTATCTATCCTGAAGGCCATGCTAATGAGCTCTGTAGCTTATCTTCACAACCACAGGGAGTGTTAGGCCGAGCAACAGGTGGCTGGCTGGTTGAATGCACCAAGTGCTCTTATCAAGAGGTAGGAAGATACTCCACTGGGCCTAGAAAGAACTGAAGGACATTTTAAAACATGTGGGCTCTCACACACTGCTCTTCTTTACAGAAAGACTGGGCAGGTTTAGAAATATGATCAGCAAAACGTATTTTGCCAATGGGTGTGGATCAGGAACAGCAACAATGATGGTGATTGGCTAAAGTAATGATGATGCTTAACATTTACAGCATTTGGCAGACGCCCTTAGCCAGAGCGACTTACATAAGTGCTATAAGACTCTACAATGAACTTTTC
>JAODKM010000020.1:2213630-2236373 GCA_026780845.1 Petrocephalus sullivani | reverse complement strand
GTCGTCACTTCCGGCCTCTAGGCTCGTAATCTGACTCGGATCCCGACCTCCCGAGAGTAAAGGAACGCACGAATAGTCTTCCTTTCTGGGGACGGTCTTCACATTGTAGCATTTCATGGTTTTGGCCACTACATTTGAAGAACCTTCGAGTCTTTTTGTAATTTTCCCAAATGATTGACCATCACTTCTTAAAGTAGTTATGGAATGACATTTCTCTCTGCTGTGTTTACCTTTGCTTGCCATATTTTTATTATTACAACAAAAAATTAAGCTCCCTTACAAATGTGTGACAAATTATTTCCTCAGGTGTTTAGTTAACTGGACTTTTGTCTTTCTGTGGTAAAAATGCAGGATGGCATCACTTGATTCCATAATTAAATAATGTTTTTCGTGGTTCAGAATTTATTGTTTGTACGAAAGTGACTGATTAATTGGGGCAGGTGCACAAGGACACAAGCTTGACACTACTTCAGTAAATATCATGCACAGCTCAATTCAGGTGGCAAATACACTTGATACCAGAAAAGCAAACATCAGATCTGGGATGTACTGACTTGGATGAAAAGAAAACAGTCTGTCGCAAATCTAGGGCTTGTGCCTGTTTCTGGAGTGATATTATCATGGGATGTTTCTCAAGTGACTCAGCCAACCCTGCAGTTTGCTTACGGTGTGATGCATTTTGGTGCTGTGTATGTAGTACACTGTGCCCACAATGCGTTAGTAAGGTCACAGCTGGACCAGTCACTTCCTGGCTCTAGCCCAACTTTGATCCTACAGAGCATTTCCTTCCCATTGACTTCATGGTGCTTCAAATTGGTTGTGTGAATTTTGTTCATAATGTCAATGATTTTCTATCAGACACACAAAGGTCACAGTATGATATTCATATAAGACGCAAGAAATTTCACGGCTAGTCTCCACAGATCTTTGGTTCAAACTAAAAACAACTGACGGAAATATACACACTAAATTTGCTGGCACAGAAGAAAATTTGGGCAGTTTAGTTCAGTAGCATAAGTTGACTATCCTTCCTCATTGTGACTTAAATTCACAATATCATAAGCTCTTCAAATTTCCATCATTTTATTAAAAATGGGAAACCGGAGCCCGAATGGAAGTCCATGTTGCACACCTTCCTACGGGCCGCGGCGATACTGAGCCCCAATGGAGCCCGAGTCGCGCACCTTCATACGGCCCAGCGAAGAAACCGAGCCCGAATGGAGTCCCTTCTCCGCCCTGACGTATCCCTCCGCCGACAGGGCGTTCTCCGGCTGGGCCGGCCGCCATTTTGAATGTCAAGTTTGCCGCTTCCTCTGTGGCAAATAGAGAAGATTGCAGCTTCCTCCTGGTGTCACTGCGCCCGGTGAGTCCCACAGGCGCGGGGACGGCGCCCGTATCTACCCACCTCTCCGCGACACGCCTGGTGCGTTTATGAAGGGGCACCTTTGTGTTTTAATGTAGATTTGGCAGCTGGTTGAACACCGGGGGGGGTTGTCTCTGGGAAATCGTTCAGGGTAGCTAGCTGGCTAGCGCCGCCCCACCTCCCCCGGCAGACCTTAGCGGGGATTTAATGGTATAAAGTGGCCGAGAGGAGAGGAGCGCGGCGTACGCGGCGTTAGTGGCGCTTCCTGTCAGCCCGGCCGAAGCACACCGTCTCTGTGCTACACTGTGTGGGCGACGGGGAGCGCTGCGAGGGAGGCCCCGCTAGCCGTTAGCCCGTCCGTCGGAGTGCGAGGGAGGCCCCGCTAGCCGTTAGCCCGTCCGTCGGAGTGCGAGGGAGGCCCGCTAGCCGCTAGCCGTTAGCCCGCCCGTCAGCTAGCCGCTAGCCGTTAGCCCGCCCATCAGCTAGCCGCTAGCCGTTAGCCCGCCCATCAGCTAGCCGCTAGCCGTTAGCCCGCCCGCTAGCGTGCGTAGCGTTAGCAGCAGGCTCCTGCTGCCGGAAAATGCCGTCTTTCTGGAGCTCCGTCACTTATTACCCCGAGTGCAGATGCTAGCAGCACCCTAAGCGGCACTATGGCAGCCCCCGCTAGCGCGGCTAACCCGAGGTAGCTAGCGCACCTAGTTACCCGTCTGCCTGCGCGGCTAACCCGAGGTAGTTAGCGCACCTAGTTAGCCGTCTGCCTGCGCGGCCGTGTTTATCCGGCCGGCACGTTACCCCCAGGCACAGGGCTAGCGCTTTAGTGGGAACAGGTGTGTGGCTGAATAAGCGTCCCTTACCTGAATCTGGGATTTTATTTTACTTCATTTTTACCTTGCAGTTCCTGCTTGTTTCTGCAGTAATTACTGCTGTTAATGCCTAGCTGTGGTTGCGTAGTTTCTGATTTATTTAATCTGCCGGTAAAAAAAAAATACATTCCTTAAAAGCAGCCAAAAAGAGCGACGCTATTTAGCTATGAATAGAGACATTGTTGTGATTACACTAATGCAGCGTTATCAGTTTATCGGAACTGAACTGATCCCAAATGCTCCTGGTTTTATAACTTCTCTATTGACCAGTGGATGAGCAGGAATGTTTTTTTAATGATTGAGTTCTGTGGCTCATGTATCAGACCTTCTTCAGGATTCATTGGGCAGGTTTGACAGTTCCGTCACACACAATTGACTGACCATAAGAAATATTCCAAAGCTAGCTATACGTCTTCCTTACTTGCTTTCTCGGTACGCAGTCATGGCGCTTACCCATGCCACTTTTTTGTAATGGTATTAGTACATGATTTGGGGACCAATAATAAACAGTAGACTCATAGTAGTAATGTCTTTGTTGAATCCTGATTAATTGCATCTCCCCAGTAAATGTGGTGGTCATTGGTTTAGGCCAGATGCTTTTGTTTGTTTCCTGTTGGTGGCTGGCCTGCACACGGTCTGCGGCTGCTTCCTCCAGAATTAGCTGCTGATGCAACGGTGATTTGACCTGGTGTATGTCTCACACTGCGATTGTCAGGCCACAGTGTGCTGAATGCCATGCCGATCGTGGTGAAGCTTCCCGACACAGTGCTTCTGTTAGCTTGCCTGACTGAAAAGTTCTGCAGAGTCTAGCGAGCTTGCTCAGCTCTGCTGCAACGAAATAGCTTACACCACCCCTGTGTCTTTCTACATTAGAACCAGGCTTGGTGCCTAACACTGAACAGACACTTTGAGCCTCTTCATGCTTCTGATGTGATGTTTCTCATGTTCAGAAAGTGTCTGCACATTGCGGCCTTTACAAATGTCTCTTCTTCCAGGGAGGGGAGGGGAGGGGGGGGGAACACACACATCAGATTTGTTCTTGATTTTAGTGGAATTCTTAATACTATTATGAAATTGCCGTGAGCATACATTTAGAAATAACTGGAAAAAATACTTTGGAATTGTCCTTTTCATCTGTAATTAATTGTGCTATGCAGATTTTGAGTAAACTGTTTCAGCTAGGTGTTGTGTGTTAAAAAAAGTCACCTGAGCCTTTCCAATATGGCACGTTGAGCCTGATAACAGATGGCAGTGGGTAACTAACACAGCTTTAATATATTACATGTGAAGTAACTGTATTGTCTGTGATTAAGCAGAATGTGTTTCATGGATATGCCTTGACACTTGTGCTATGAAAGAAGAGATGGAAGAAATGAATCTTACAGCTAAGCATGTTGTGCTTAATGAATCTTTTATTGGGGTCTGTGGTTTGAAACCTTAGTGCTAACCCCATTAGATGGAATGGAATTTCAGCACGCTTTCATTTCAGATTCACCTATATGCTGCAGCCATATAAAGTCCCTTGGGGTTTTATTAGTAGTAGATACAATAAATATTCTTTTTGAAGTCATAAGCCTGGGGGAAAAGTAACCTGTTTAAAGCTGAGAAAACAGAATACATATACAGTTAAGAAACTTTAAATATGTTTCATAATATACTAACCTTCTGAACTATTATGCAGGTTAGTACTTTTTATCTATAAGTTCTATGTAGCTGTCAAAAAGATGCACATCATTTTCCGATTATACCATGGACCTTAATTGATGGGTGTTATTTATTAATTAATTAATTTATTTTTAAAGAGGATGCCAGCTCCAATTAGACTACGGGAGCTAATCCGGACCATCCGGACCGCTCGGACCCAGGCAGAAGAACGGGAAATGATCCAGAAAGAATGTGCTGCTATTAGATCGTCTTTTAGAGAAGAGGATAACACGTACCGTTGCAGAAATGTTGCTAAGCTCCTCTACATGCACATGCTGGGCTACCCGGCACACTTTGGACAGGTAAGTGGAGGGACTTGGTCAGTTTGACAGGCCTTAAACACGTCTGCTTCCGTGCCAACTCTAACACATTAGACCCGGGGTGGGCAATCTTATCCGCAAAGGGCCGGTGTGTATGTAGGTTTTCGGGATAACCCTAAGGTCAGCTGTTCAGACCCAGGTGTGAGAATTCTTCAGACAATCAGTCCTCTAGTGATTAGTGATCTAATTAGGGAGTTGCAGCGGAAACTTGCATCCACAACGGCCCTTTGCCCCTGCATTAGACACTTATTTCTGTTTACTTTTAGTGCTCAGTGTGACGTGGCTTAAATTGCAAATTGATGATTCTGTCTTTCAGTTGGAATGCCTGAAACTGATTGCATCTCAGAAGTTTACAGACAAGAGGATAGGGTATCTAGGTGCCATGCTGCTGTTAGATGAGAGACAAGATGTGCATCTCCTAATGACAAACTGCATCAAGAAGTGAGGAAGTGTTCACTTCAGTGGCATCCCATTTACACATTCTTTTCCGAAACATTTTTATTACTCTAACGGGTATCACACTATGATTTTTCTGGCTTAAGTAAACACCACCTTTGGTTACACTTCTGCTTGTGTGTCGCTCTTCCTGTCACCAGCGATCTCAATCACAGCACACAGTACGTCCAGGGCGTGGCCTTGTGCACCCTGGGTTGCATGGGCTCTTCAGAGATGTGTCGCGATCTGGCCGGAGAAGTGGAAAAGCTCCTCAAGACGTCAAATTCCTACTTAAGAAAAAAGGTGCCTTTGCAGCAAAATCCCAGCTTGTTGCACGTAAAACTGCTCTGTCTGCTGAGTAGTCAGCCGTTCTTGCTCAGCTCATTTGATGTGGAAAGTTTGGCGGTTGTGGCTTATGTGTGCCACCTGACAGTTTGTGCTGTCGGGTTTTTAGCTGCATTATGTTCATTGTTTATCTTCCTCTAGTGTATCTGAGAGCTGATGTGGTGGAAAGCCAAATGGCTACAGCACTATGTGAGAGTCTTAGGCTGGCAGATAAAAGTAATTCTTTTTGTTGGTGTAAATTTTATGCCTGTTAAACTGTGTTCAGTCAGTTTAGTCAAACCTCTCCTGAAGTCAGCCTAGTATTATGAGGTGGGGTATGGCCCTGCGGGTTAGGTCTCTGTGCCTGTGGTCACATGGTTGCCAATTCAGGTCCTGTGGCTGGCAGTGATGCCTCTGTGGGGCCCTTCAGTAAGGCCCTTAACCTCAATTTCTCCAGGGACTGACTGACCCTCTTTCCGCAGCCGCATGTCGCTTTGCATAAAAGTGTCAGCTAAGTATAGTTGCCTCTTCACATTCATGACAGTTAAAGGGGGAAGATCCTGGTGAATGTGAAAAGTCATGAATATTTAATATTAAAGATTTTGCATGCACTTGCACTAACAATATGAAATAATGTTTGTATTTAATGTGATTTTATATGATTCAGATTATTTTAGTATTGTTTATATATTTTTAGCTTTTGTGTCGTTCGTGAGTTTCTGCGATGTTTTGGCAAGCTTCAAAAATATCTCCGCTTAATTGTTTATGGCCATCTCACAAATAGCCGAAACCATGAATGTCAAACTGACAAATGTGGAGGGGTGACTGTAAATATAATAGAGTATCTGCAGTAAGCACCCAATATACACATGTATCCGTTAACTTAACCAAAAACTTTCACTATGCCTGGCTAATCTAAACCATATCAAGTTGTTTAATTAAGCTGGTGGTGAAATTTAACCAATGCGTGGAATATGTTTTGCATAGTGTTTGTGTGTGTTCATGTGTATAACAGTATCACTTATCACACTGCAGGCAGCACTGTGTGCAGTCCATGTGATCCGGAAGGTGCCTGAGCTGATGGAGATGTTTCTTCCAGCGACAAAAAACCTACTGAACGAGAAGAATCATGGTGAGACATCAGGACGGGTATCTAACTGTCACCTCAGACCTGTCTTTGCCAAGGGCCCTGGTGGGACTGCTCATATCTTGACAGCTCTGCACCAGTCTCCTCATGTTGATGTTGTAATAAGTGACTGGACTTATTTGCTTGACAGCACCGGGGGTGTGACATGGGTTGGCTGATCTGTGTGCACCATCTCGTTTCAGGGGTCCTGCACACGTCTGTCGTTTTGCTCACAGAGATGTGTGAGCGGAGCCCTGACATGCTGGCACACTTCCGGAAGGTATGGCATGGCTTTCTGCCCCTTACACTCTGTTGCCACTTCTGTTCCTCCGCCCAGAGGCACTGCTCGGTTCAGGGTCTAATACCTCAGTTCCAGCACGTTCTCTGTACTCGGTAAAGTAGCAGTTTCAGAATTTCAAGAATGCCATTTCCACTTACCGAAGCAGCGTAGATCGTAATCTGTCTCTTTGCTTTAAAGTCATGATTCTGAGTCCGTGGATGCACAGCTAGGCTATGGTGTACGTGTGAAGCTGGACCTCTGCAGGCCTGTCTCTGCCCTCTGTACGAGCTGTCAGCTGAGATGAATCAGTCGCTGTACCTCCTTTAAATTTCTCTTTCCATTAAACTTTTCCAGTTCTTCCTAACATCTACCTCATTTTTCTGTCATTTGTCTTTGTTACAATTCCTGCATTGTGTTAGAATGAGAAGGTAAGAGGACGTTTGGTTGATTGCTGGTGCATGCCCATGCCGAGATATTTAAGGTCATTGTAGGTGTAGTGCAATTTTTGTGGAAGTATTGTTTGTTACTTTGGAAAGTCACTTATTCTTTTGTCTTTACCAGTCTTGGCAGGCTTTGTATGTTTATTTGCTTATTTATTTGTAATATATGCATTTCTGGCTATTATACAGTCCTATCACTTCAGCAAATCATTATATGACTGTATAATTACATTCACTTTCACCTGAATGGCAATTTGCATAAGTATGTTCAGTTAAGCACAATGGATAGTTAGGAATTATAGACGAACACAAAGCTATTTGACAATTTTATTATTTAGAGTAATAATAATTAGGGCTGCAGCTATCAATTTTTTTTAGTAATCGGGTATTCTATCGAATATTCCAACGATTAATCGAGTAATCGGATAAGAAATATTTTTGTATTATTTAAGTACAATAGTAACTATTCAAAAGTGGAGAAAGCCAAAGCTCTTAAAATTAACATTTCATTGGTTTTAATGGTTAAACTGCATACCATGATATTTTATGTAATTCAACATGTGTGAGATGGAATAATCTGAAAAAAAGTACTGTTCGAGTGCTGTTTGCAAATGCAGACCTTAAAAAGCGCGTGTAATAATGCAGAAACTTTACCACAACACGGTATTTTTTGGCAAATAAATTACTATAAAATAATTTAAGCTGTTATGCCGTAATTTCATAGTAAATTCACATTTACCCCATGTGACACGAGGAGAGCTGTAAACTGATATTTTAATCAGCTGTATTAACATGGTAGCAGTGCAGCTAACTGTAATTGAATGAAGCCGTTGATAACCAGAACAACTTAATGTGTCACGCTACCCTGCGTCAGTAGTAATTGACAAAATAATCACTGAAATAGGAACGTTAGCCTCGGTAGCTGCTAAGCTACCTTCAGTCATTATTAATAATGATAATCATTAACAGATAATGCTGTGCTCATATAAAAACCAAAATATTATTTAGTATATTAATGACAGCTAATGTATAAATTTTTTTATCTGTTATTTTATCAACATACCGGTTAAAGTGCTTGGTAAGCAAAGGTAATGACCGTGATTCTATGCCGTGAATGTCAATGTTTGGAACTATTCACTGTCTCCATGACTCATAAGTTTTCTCTGCCATTTTTTATAGTGGGTCTCTATGGGAGTGTCACTTTCACTACCCGATCTCTACAGCTTTGTCGCTGCCCAATCTGTACAGCCTTGTTGCTGCCTGATCTGTCCAGCCTTGCCACTCTGTTTCTTTCTACCACTCCGCTACACGTAATGCAGCGTAAGCACACTGTGCTACAGTAATAATCCTCCGTGTTAAACGAAGCATCGAAGCAAAGAATTTGCATCGAGGATTTTTTGTAATCGAGTTAATCGAGTTACTCGATGAATCGTTGCAGCCCTAATAATAATGTCAGTAATATTTAAAGAGAATTAGAAAAGGAAAGTTTACTGTAACATAATACCAACATTGCTTTTATAAGTAGTATACAATCAAAGGAATCTAACCTCTAAAGCGTTTATTGTATAATGTTTTCTTAAAGACTTGCTGAGCAAGTTTTTCCTGCAAATTAACCATGGACATGTACGAATTGATGGTTTACTTACAGGTATAAATGTCTAATTGACAGGACATGTCAATGACCTTCTTTCTGGCAACTTTATATTGCTGTGTATTTATTTTCAATATCTGTGTCCAAATGGTTCCATTATCACAGACTTCCTGCGTTGCTTGCATTTCAGTTGGTCCCGCAGCTGGTCAGAATTCTTAAGAACCTCATCATGTCGGGCTACTCGCCAGAACATGATGTGTCTGGTATCAGCGACCCATTCCTGCAGGTAATGCGCCTTTTACTCTACATGCATTCAGTAAATGCATGTTTTTTGGAAGCAGTCAGTAATATTTGCTGTTTCAGGTGAGAATATTGAGGCTTCTAAGAATTCTGGGAAAAGGCGATGACGACTCTAGTGAAGCCATGAATGACATCCTTGCACAGGTGTGATTTATTACGTTGTTTTTCTTCGTTTTTTTTCCATGGTCTTACCAAAATTAAGTTGTACGGTAGTTAGGTTTCACACATCCAGTGCCCACCATAACAAATGGTCTTCTCTACCTTTTCTAGGTTGCAACCAACACAGAGACGAGTAAAAATGTTGGCAATGCCATTCTCTACGAAACAGTGCTGACCATTATGGACATCAAATCGGAAAGCGGTTTGAGGGTCAGACTGGTTCTCTACTTTTCAGGGGGGAGGCTGAGCAAGCACATAAATGTAGCTTCTTTTATTTTGCAAAGATGTGTGCATTGAAAAGTTAAGTTTTTTTTTTTTTTTTATGTAGGTCTTGGCAATTAACATCTTGGGCCGCTTCTTACTAAACAATGACAAAAATATTAGGTGAGTAATTTTAAAAACAATGATGAAATGGAACTGAATAGATGCTTGGGCAAGACATGATGCGCTATATTTTTATTCAGATATGTAGCACTAACATCCCTATTGAAGACTGTACAGACTGACCACAATGCTGTGCAGAGGCATAGAAGCACCATTGTAGACTGCCTGAAGGACCTGGATGTGTCCATCAAAAGGTAAGAAGGACAGGTGCAGTCATCACTGAGAGACACTCGTATGATCTGTGGATGTGGCTCTGTCGTCCTCGGATTGCTGACCGTTTGGTGCTTTCCTCAGACGAGCAATGGAGCTCAGCTTCGCACTTGTGAATGGGAACAACGTCCGTGGGATGATGAAGGAGCTGCTTCATTTCCTGGACTTGTGCGACCCGGAATTTAAAGCTGACTGTGCGTCAGGAATCTTCCTTGCTGCAGAAAAGTAAGGTTTTTGTCTGTCAAGAGATTTGAAATGTTACGAGTTTTGGTATTGTGGAGTGTGCTATAGGAAACTATACGTGTAGCTCTGAGAGAGCAAGCTCTAGGTTCTTAATATTTATTAAAGTGTTGCTTGATAAACATACAGAAAATGTAATTATTTTACTCCCATTGACTGCTTAGTAACCTGCTCAGCTTGTTTAGTTGAAGTTCTTTATGGTAAAAAACAATGTTATATATTCTTTTGACTCTTGTCTTAAAAGTACATAAATCCTCGTTGCACTCCTGGTGTTAGAAGTTGTGTAGTTGCTGTTATATAGCTGTTGTGTAGCTCCTCTTCCAGTGCTGCTTACACTTGTACCTGGGTATTCACTGCAAGCTCAGCCTAGCTACACTTATGCCTAGGTAACTTCTTGACAGCACTTATTTGCAATGTGCCATTTGCCTCACTTTCGGCTTTGGAGAAAAGCACCAGCACGATATGTAAATGTATTCTGCTGCGTTGATTGCAGGTTTTGTGTTTCGCTTACAGGTATGCACCCTCAAAAAGATGGCACATAGACACCATTATGAAGGTCTTGACAACGGTATGATTCCTGTTGGTTTACGGGTTGTCTGAAATGTCACAGAGTGCGTATTTTAGCTACACAGGATATAATATATAGATCACATTCTATGCTATTTTTGGTAAGACATGATGGATAGTTATGTATAGAATGATCCCTCTTCTATAAGCAAAAAGACGACTCGCAAAGCAGTGACAGCAGCTAATGTATGCGTATATGACAAATGGAGTGACTGCTGTGGCGGGAATTGCAGCTGCTGACACGCAGCCCACGCAGTCCTCAGATAAACGCGGCTTTGTTGTTCACTTCAGGCGGGCAGTTATGTTCGAGACGACTCTGTGCCCAACCTCATACAGCTGATCACCAACAGTGTGGAGATGCACTCATACACAGTGCAGAGGCTATACAAAGCCGTGCTGGACGACATCTCACAAGTAAGTGACCAAAGAGCTTGTGTTACGAGCACTACAGAATGGAAACATGTCGACATGTCGATGGGGGTTACTTGTTAGGATTGGCGAAGGTGTATGGGAGAGACAGGGTGGTAAATGTGTCACTTTTGACATGCTGTTAGAA
Organism: Petrocephalus sullivani; assembly: GCA_026780845.1. Taxonomy (NCBI): domain Eukaryota; kingdom Metazoa; phylum Chordata; class Actinopteri; order Osteoglossiformes; family Mormyridae; genus Petrocephalus; species Petrocephalus sullivani. Next base: position 2,225,511 of record JAODKM010000020.1, on the reverse strand, counting down.
ATGGATTTCTTCCCATTCTGATGCTGTGTGAGTATCAGGCTTGTAGTAAAGACGGAAGAGCTATTGGCCCAGTTCATTTTTTCCCCCTCCCCTTTGATTGGCACACGTGTGAAGAGGTGTAGGGGTGTCTGGAGCAGCAAACGCTGCAGGCAGTACGGCGACGCTTTGCGACGTTGACATCACCAGGAACACATCCTGGCTTGCCATCTCAGTGCCATCAGTTGTTGGGGATGAATCCTCTGTGTGTTACTGCGCAGATGGGGGATGACAGATTGCTTTTTTAGAAACAGAATATCAGAATGCTTCAGCGTGGCCGCACACCGCGCCGTCGCCCCCAGGGGTCTTCGTGTTCTCTCTCTCATCTGCGGTGATCTTTCTTTGCCTTATCAAAAGTCATCCGAAAGTTGCCCTTTCTGCTTGACTGTCGTCAGCTGCCATCTCGGTAGCTTATGGAGAAGCAGAGGACGTCTTGCGTGTGTGTTGATGACGTAACGGGGAGCTCACTTCTTCTGTCTGCCGGCTGCCTTCTGTTCAGCAGCCCTTGGTACAGGTGGCGTCCTGGTGTATGGGCGAGTACGGTGACCTGCTGGTGTCGGGTCAGTGCGAAGAGGAGGAGCCCATCCATGTACGTACCCCAGGCCGCTGCTTGGTCAGTCTCTTTCCTATACCTGCAGCCTGACCACAATGTCTTCTGCCTACTCTGAATTACATACAGGTCACAGAAGATGAGGTGCTGGATGTTTTGGAAGGCGTCCTTGTGTCCAACCTGTCTTCTCCGATAACTCGGGGCTACGCTCTCACGGCAATTATGAAGCTCTCTACGCGTTTCAGCAGCGTGAAGTACGGACTTTTCCATGACCTTTCTCACTCCATAGGTTTTCTCTGCTTGTCCGATTTGTCATTTTTCTTTGGGCGTGTTTGCATGCTTGCAGCCGAATCAAGCGGGTTGTGTCGATATACGGGAGCAGCATCGACGTGGAGCTCCAGCAGAGAGCTGTGGAGTACAACGCACTTTTCAAGAAGTATGACCACATGAGGTATGTCACAATCACAGCACTCTTCCCTCACGTTGGTCTTTTCTGGCTCATTACTCTAACGTGCTCTTTAAATGCAAGCAGGTTTAGTTGTGCACTGTAGCTCATTGTTACAGATTCGACTTTTTCCTTTCTCATAATTTGAGATGGGGGGAAAAAAACACGTACTAAATATTGTCCTTATGTGACCTTGCATGTCGGTGTTTAATGTGTGCGATGACTCACACATACTTGTTTAGATTCATTGTGTAAGACGGGACTTGCATTGGAAGGGCTGGGGTGAGATCCCTGAATGGCAGTGGTTCAATAATAATGTTGTCATGCTTACCTTGTGGGTTTATTGCAACTTTTTTTTAAGTATATTATATGAATGACAAAGTTCTTTCAGTCCTTTCACTTTCCATAACTGCCCACCCGCTATTAGAATTGGACAGTCGGTTTGTGATTTGACCCTGAAGTCTCGTCACTCCCCCCGCCTGGTATTATTCCTTTGTGTATAGATCTGCCTTATTAGAGCGAATGCCCATCATGGAGAAAACCACAAGCAATGGCCCCACTGAGATCGCGCACACTAATGGGGAGGCGGAGCCTTCGGTTTGGGACTCCAAACGCCCTCCCAGCATCCCGCAGCCTTCTTCCCAAGTGAGTGGAAGCATAATCTCATAGCCAGCATGGGTCCAGCATGTGCAGATCTGTTGCTGTTACTGCGTGGTCAATGACTGCACCTTCCTCAGTTTTGGAACCTGCCATTTCTGCACTAAATGCATGGTTCATTTAATTTTTGCTTATGGGTTCAGCTCAGATGTCAATTATTGACACATCCACAGTGGTATTTTAAATTATACCGCTTTAATGCTGTGAATCTTGTCTTTGCTGAAGGCTAATGATCTGTTAGACCTTCTGGGAGGGAACGACGTAGTGCCTGTGATCCAGACTGAGGTGCCCACGAAACCAGCCTCCTCCGGTGGGGAGTTACTGGACCTTCTGGGGGATCTTTCGCTCTCAGGTGGGATGGAGCCCCATGTCTCTGCCACGCCTCCTGTGCTTTGCATGGTGTTTCCGGCATTTGTCCTTAGTTTTGTCAGGAGGTACTCTATTTCAAGGTGAGCTAGTTATGACCTAATTTATACCAAAGTGTTCATTAGGCTTTGAAAGCAGCTACTTGAATCATGGGGATCTCCGTAATGTAATCTCTGATGTGCATCGGGAGGTTTTTGTATGTGTCATGCGTGGTGATGAGGCAAGAATGTTATTCTTGGAAAGAGGCGTATGTACCTGTGAAAGCAACGCATCCACCAGCGTCAACGGCAGGCTATTAGGGGAGAGTGATTGGTTTAATTGAACTGCATCTTTGCATCCTGAAGGGAATGTCATTCGCAAAGCAGGTTTTTGCACAGCAGTGGAGGGACGCCCTGCCTTGCTTATTCCCTTTCCCCTGATCTCCTCTGCCCTGGATGCTGTAAAGCGGGAGGCTTCCTCCCGACTCCCCAGTACCCTCTGCTGCGTCAGTGAAGCCAGCAGCTGTGCGCCACCATTCTTGTGGTGTGAAGCCCTTGGCTTGGGAGATGCTGGGGGGTTGGCGCTGCGTGGGCTGTGTGGGCTGTAGCAGGCCCCAAGTGCAGAATCTGTATGAGCTGGACGCCGGGCATTGCAACGTGTCAGCAGTGGATGGTTCCGTGCCGCCCTCCTGCCAAATTGGATGCTCTGAGTTTGCTGTGTTTGCGCAGAGAGCCTGCAGAAATTGTCAGCTGTGCTGGCAGTAAAACTGACTTTGATGCTGGAGCGCCGTTATAATATCTGTCATGTTTAATGACCTGCAAGCTGACAGACAATATTCATATGTTGCCCAGAAAGTCATTTTTGGGCCTGAAAAATGTATATTATTCCATAGAGTTATATTTCCCTGCTGCTCTGAAAATGTGTGTTCTGCTCCAAACCCAGGTGTCCCGGCCCCTGCTGCTCCCGTCTCTGCTTCACAGCCCGCCTTCCTGCTGGACGAAGTCTCCTCCCAGCCCCTTTTTAATGATGTCGCGGCAGGTGAGACTGGCACCATGTGCACAGCCATGTGCTGTTCTGGCTGTCGATTTTAGCAGTAAGCGTGAATCATCTCATATGTGTCCTTCCAGGAGGCAGAGCGGTTACTTACGTTTAATATTTTATGAATTCTTGATTTCCTATAGAGCAAGGATTTTGGTTTTTTTTTTTTTTTTAGCCTTTATTATAAATTTATATCTAGGAATCAATGTTAAATGTTTGTTTGTTTGTTTGTTCTCCATTTTTAGCCATTCCACCAATGACAGCCTACAATAAAAATGGACTGAAAATAGACTTCACGTTTGAAAGGTCCAATTCAAATCCAAATGTGTCTGTTATTACCATCCACGCGTCCAACGCCACCGAGGCAGACATGGCTGACTTCGTATTCCAAGCTGCGGTACCAAAGGTGAGGTGTCTTTCCCTGCCGTTGCAGTGCTGAGATTTACTGTATCACCCCCCAAACAGACTGATAATTTGAGTAACCAAAGTCAAACGGGCAGTCAAACGGAGAAGCCGGCTTGGCTGGGCTTACAAACACTGTGTAGTAACCGCGATGGCGTCTCTCAGACCTTCCAGCTGCAGCTCCTCTCACCCAGCAGTAATGTTGTTGCCGCGCTCAACAAGGGAGTCGTCACACAGGTGATCAAGGTGCTGAACCCACAGAAGGTACGTGCTGATCCCCCCCGACAGAGCATTTAGACCTTATTCCAGTTTACTTGCTGGGAGAGTAATCATTGATTTTGATTATTATTATTATTTTTTTATTCCCAGCAACAACTGCGCATGAGGATCAAACTGACTTATACCCATAAAGGGTCTTTGGTTCAAGACCTGGCGGAGGTCAACAATTTCCCCACTCAGTCCTGGCAGTGAAGGGTTGGTTCTTTGCTCTCAAAGACCCCCCCCCCTCCCCCACCCGCTAAATGAACTATGGGAAAGACTGCCCCCCTCCCCCCATGCCCAAACTGTGATGTCAGCACAGACTGGTACCCCGAGGTGGCCCTGGGGAAACAGGATTCCTTCAGACACAAAATGATGATGATGCTTCTGACGATTAGCTCAGCGAAAGTATCTGACGACATGTCCATTTAGCGAGTGTGGCTGGTGTCAGCGCCGTCCTCGATGTCTGCTTCCTCTAGGCACTGCTCTGACGCAGAGAAGCAAGGCGTGCTGCTTCCGGGAAGGCACGCCAGAGCTGGGGGCTGCTTCCAAACACAGCTCCTCTGCTAAAAGGAGCCCTTTCATGTTTTTAGCAGGTCACCGTCTAACTAAATTGTCAGGATGCGTTTTCTTTTTCTGTTTAATGTTCCCTCCAGAAATATAGCAGAAGGTTAGTTTTTTTATTTTATTTTTTTGCACTTTAATCACTTCTCCCTGTGTACTGTGTCATGGCTGTTGGGGTCATGGCTGTGGGGTTTCTGGCTCTTTCTGGGTTTTCTGGTGTTTCATTTATTCTCCAGTTTGGTGTCTTGGTCTTTATTTCTGTAATAAAAATCAGCCGTCATCACGATAAGTACAACCATTTCGGTCCAAATACTATGCTTGTTTTTTGGCATGTTCATGTAAGACTGACTAGTTTTACCTAACTTAACCAGTCACAGAATGTCAGTGTTTTGGGCCTTGCATTCATGTAGCAATAATGTTGGAATTGGAAAAAAAAATCTAAAGTTGATATGGTTTTTTCACCTGTTCCCTTGTGAATGAGGTTTGAACTTGGAATTTGAAAAAGACAATTGATTTGGTATTTAGGGTTGCATGTGAATTTGTTTGGTCTGTTTATTTCATTATTTTCCCCTAGTTACCACTCTAATGTGACTTTGAAGCTGAAGTGCAGTACATTTCATGCGTCCTGAATCTTATGGTAGTTACCCGTTTGTCACCCTTTTAACGTGTGAATGAATGAACTGTTGTGAACATTTTTCCCATTTCATTGACCATATTTTTTTTTCCCCTTAATACATGTCACCAGATCGATTTTTTTTTTTTTTTTTTTTTAAACCGATCCAGAACCCTAACATTTGTACCCCTACTAGCAAACCACTATGACTACTTACTATAGAACTTGAATTTGGCGATTTAGAACCCACAGTTCCCCGAATGTTTTTCTTTTTTTCTGACGTCTTACTACATCTGTCATAGGTGATGTAGCCAAGCAGTGTTTGTGTGCAGTGTGTACCAGTATGTTCTTTTGGGTCTTGTGCGGTTCATTTTGTCGTCATGTTTTATCTGAGCTTTCTGTCTGGTTTAAGCACCTGTGTGGTGCTTCTTCCCCATCTCCCCTCTCAGTCCCCTTTCTGCAGGTGGGCAGCCTACCGTTGTGGAGTTTGCAGTGATACTCCTGTCCTGCACTGTAATGCTTGAACATAGCAATGTGCCTTTTTTCCTTCTCGGATGGATGAAAGATCTTGATACTGAAGAGGAATGGTTTTTAGGCATCTTGCTACTATGTTGCCATCTGGAAAATCAGGGCAATTACACCATGGCTCATAGATACGTGGATTTAGTACCTCAGGCTGTTAAGGTGTGTTAAGCATTTTCTACAGGATTCTGTTTGACTGGTTATTGTGAGAACATACCTTCATTTCAGTGCTAATGTGTGGTAAAGCTTTGTGACACTACACAGCCATTTTATTTCTCCCACTTGGTTCTACATGAATCTTCATGACCAGATCGTCGGGTATGTTAGTTTCTCAGAGCTAACCCCTGCCATTGTAACATTATAAATCGACAAGAGTGGACTAAATGACTTTATGCAATATTGGAATTATACGGTATTTACAGACGGTGTAGGATACTCCTTCCCCATTCAGTTATATGTACAGCTTTCATAAAATTAATTTCAGAAGAGCATGAAATGGTGAAATGCTACTACAGAACCCATAAACCCAGTTTTCATGTTCGTGTGTTAAAAATTGTAGCGTCTTATAATTTTGCAGGTACCTGCAAACATATCTACAGCTCTTAAAATATAGTGATTAATCTGGTTAAGACTTATAATTTAGGAAGCAAATTACTTTTTTCAATGAACTATGTTTCCTAGGTTTAATGGAAAATCTTTTTTGCATATTATATAACTAATGATGCCAGATGTCTGATGTCAGACTGTAGTGCAATTTCACTACCAGTCGCTCAGTAAAATAAGTCAATCCCTGGTCTTATAAGATTTAACTGGCTGGATGTGTAGAGGTGTTGCACTGAAATAATTGGGTTTGTTCAGAGTGTCACAGTCTTTTTTTGTGTGTAGTTTGTATAAAGATTTGTTTTCCCAACTGCATAAGCTGGTTAATGTAAAAATATGTATGAAAACTTTACCCACTAATGATGTTTTGTAGATGGGGCGCTGCAGGCCTTTGACGATCATTGGGGCAGGGGGAGGGATACGAGTGGGATTCTTTAAAGACAGAAGGCGCGTGTGTAAATGTTACACCTGTGTCTTACTGCGTGTGGGTGTAAGACGGGATGTCAGCTGCAAACATTTCAGTTCTTAGCTTCAGGGCTGCATGTGAGAACCAGTGTAAATATCCTCATTTCTACTCTTTAAGTATCTGCCTTTTGAAGTCTAAAGGGATGAAATCAATGGAACCACCACATCTCTTTGCTGAACTGGAACCTAAATGTACATTTAGAAGTGTTCAACTTAAACCTCTGTTTAAAAAAAAAAAAAAAAAAAAAAAAACTTAAAAATAATAAATGCAAAAATTCGCACCGTACCATTTTGGGGACAATAAAAGTGAGCTCACACCACTCTGCTTGATGCTATTGTCTGTTTTCCATCATCTTACATGTCATGGGCTCAGATATGCAAATTATTAAGTTGATGGACAGAAAGTTGATTTTCCTTCAACATACGTCATACCTGGGTGAATATAAATGTATGAACAAAATTTGGTTTTTGCTCGTCAGCCTGGCAGTGTTTATAAGGCTGTTTCTAAAAGAAGACACTACCAAATTCATGATTCCTGTTTTTGATTTTAATACTTGATGGTGCACTGTATTTATGTTGTTCACGGTTAGGATGGCAATACTGTACTCATGAGCTGTGTGTTCATAATGTGGGATTGTGTATTTGCCCCACCATGGTTTCCAGTCTCGATATGGAACCTCGCCTTGCTACACTGGTGACAGAAGGGTGATCCAGACTGGCTTAAGAAATAAATGAGCGTCTAGAGCAGGTGTGGGAAAATCTGGCACCATAGGGTTCACAGTTAATGAGACTGCGAGACTTAAGTGATTACTTACATACAGTACACTGTTAAGTATACCGTTCACATATGGGTCCATCTTTCATTTTATTTTGCTTTATTGCTAAACAGAACACTGTAGTTTGTAGTAAACCCATTGTATCGACCTTTGATAAACGGGTAACATCCTGTAAAATGGCTTCAAATGGTAAGATTCAGTTGCACAAGTATGACAATTGTGTTATAAAGTGAGTTCATGCCTGAGCCATGCACAGCCAAACCACACAGAAACTGATATGTCCAGGGCTGGACTAGCCATCTGGCATACAGGGCATTTTCCAAGATGGCCAGTGGGTGTGTGGGCTAACACCACTCCCCACTCTGCAAAATTAACATGGGGTTGTGGAGGACCCCAAAGCCAGGGTCGAATTTTAATCTCAATCCTGACCTGAATATACAATTTAATTAGCTACATCAAAAAATCTCTTGTTCCTCTCCTACTTGAAGAGAATGATTTTTCATTACAGGTGGCTGTTCCTGCACTTGTGTTTTTAGTGAATTATTTCATCCGAGTTCTTTTATCAAAAATATGTGTTCAGAATCTTTTCAACTTCCAGCTCATACTCCCTGGATATGTTTCACTCTGGGAGTAAGGTGGTCCCCCAGAGATATATGCCTGTTTGCTGGGGTGGTGTCCTTTAATATGTTTTATTTTTCCATCCATCAATTTTCTATACCCGCTTGTCCAATGCAGAGTCATGAGCATGTTCTGTTATTTATTAAATGACTGAATTGAATGAATGAAATGGATTGGCACTTACGAGGAATTTGTTTTTTCATAGTGATTGTAGTGGCATACAACAAATAATTTATTATATAGTATATACTTTTTGAAAAGTAGATATTTGCAAAGCATGTCATGTTTCATTGCACTTGTTCTATATTTATTACACATACTGTCCCAAACATCTGTACACCATTACACCAGTGGGTGGCGAAAGAGAGAGTCTCGGTCTTGAGCGAGCAACCATTGGGCGAACGGACTGAATCATTCAGCGCGGTGACCGGGATAATCCCGATCACTTTAAACCAATAAGATGGACTTGTGATGGAACGACGCAATTGTAATCAAAATTAATAGGCTCTCATCGAAGCAAGGCGTCTTAAAGTAGCGTTATTTATGTAAAGAATGTCAATCGATGTGTAAATGTTAAATAGTGGTATCCACCGCAGGGACTCCCGAGTTCAATATCGCCAAACCAGTTGGCCGACCGTACCTCCAACACGTGATCGCACACGCAAACACTCGCGCACGCTCATTGCGCAGCGTTACGTGATGACGCAGCACGCACGGACGCAGCGACATCACTGCCAGACAAAGATGGCGGCCACGGCGGGGAAAGCAGCATGATTTGCAGGTGTAGAAGAACGCGACCTGAAGAATTATACCATTATATGAGCGCTGGGAAAGCTAGCAAGATGACACTTTAGGGTATCCACCCGCAGTAATAATCCGAATACACTTTCTAAGTTTTCCCCGGAGGGAACGTTTTATTTTTTTAGGCTTCTCGAAAAAGAAAACTCCCCAGAAGCATGGCTTCCCACAGTATCCAGGTAGCTAGCTATCGGCAGCTCTCCTCGGCGCGGCTGGGTCGGCGCCCGAAGCGCGCCGCTCGTTTCCCGGAGCGTTTGCCCGGCTGTGCGGACGGGGGGCTCACGCGTGAGGGCGGATGCGGTGAATAGGCCGGCGCGGAGTGGGCGGCAGTGTCTCCCGAACGACGGGGCCGCTGGCCGCTCCTGGCGAGCCGGCGCGGTGCGCTAGGCCCAGCAGCCCGGCCCGTTGCTAATCCTGGCGCGCTGCTTCGGGCCGCGCGTAGCCCCGTCCGCGGCGCGGCCCCTTACTCACACCTTACACCCTGCGGATGGTATCGCGGCTGTTCTGACCGGCGCTTAGTTTAATTAACGGAGATTTCTGCGTTTTGGGCCGGTCGCTACTCCGGGCCTGGCCGTCCCGTCCGCAGCGCTTCGGTATCCAGCTGCCCGATCCGAGTGGCTGACATCCGTCCGGTTAGCGGTGGGTATTGGCGGCGCTGCCCCCCGGCCCGTTGGGAGCTAAGCGCCCCGAAGCCCCCCGGAGGAAGGCGGCGGTGCCGGGGCGGACGCGTGTTCCCGCCGGTTGTAACGGCAGGCCAGCGAGCGAATAAGGGGGGACTAGTTAGTCCCAGCCGTGCCTTTCATGGCTAACATGATGGTCTGTGCACCTTATTTCTGTGTGGTGCAAAATCATTATCGAAAAAAGCTTTTCTTTCCTAAAATGCCTCGGTATATTACAAACCATGCAACACAATTACATTACAACTTTTCGGGTAATTTTATCGAGTCATTATATTAGAATCTGTCAGATTGCTGTTAAATTTGGTGCAATATTATCTCGTATTTAATCTTATGTTATCTAATGGGATGTAGTTGCTAAAATTTAAAATAAGAAAAGTTATGGTGAACAGCATTCTTCTTGGAGTGGTTCTTAAACATTTGCTTTTATAAGCTGCAAATCCAAAAATGCAGCACTTTTCAATAGATATAACAAATGGACATGAGGTAGAATGCGTAATGTGTTGCAGTACTGTTACAGCATGTGACTTAATGCAAAGCTGGAAGGATGCTGGCATATCGCTGCATTACACCGTTGTTTGCGTGTGGAATGCCACAACAGTGACTCTGTGTCCCGCACCAAGGCGGCATGCTGCCGGATCAAGAACACGAGATCCTGAGCAGCATTTTCCGCAGTTTTATGTTTGTGTTTTTATTTACTTCCATGAGAATGGTAGTAGGCCGAGTGGGGAAGATGCCAGGCTGCCGGTTATGTAAGTGATTGGTGCCACATGTGACTGAAAGACCAGAGCAACATGGCACAGCAGGGGGCTGATAGGCTTCGTGGTAGCGCTCTGATTGGCGACATAGCCGTGTCTGGAGTCATCGAAGGCCTGGTGTTTATAATTGGTTGCCATGGAGATGTTAATGATGACTAGTTGAGTGTCATATGCGTAGGGGGCATGGTCAAATTAGTGGACTGGGTGGTCTGGCATAGTGGTCATCAGAATAGGGGCTTTCATATGTGTGTTGTGATTGTCTGGGGGGGGGGTGGTGGTAGCAGATGCATCATGCTGTTGCGGTCACATGACCTTCAGACTGCTGGCCAGGGTTTTCCTGTCCTCCCTTGAACCATCGCCTGTCAGCCACCTGTTTACCAGCCGCTGGCTTCGTCCAGAGATAGAGGCGACGATCGGAAGTCTACACTTCTTGGTCTGTTATCCTCCTGCCTGTCGTCACCCGGCTGACGGTAGATGCTGTTCCTTAATGAGCAGGGGCAGAACCCCACAGTTTGATCTGCTTCTGTGGGAGTTCCTCACAACTACCTTATTGGTCCTGCAGAAAGTTTATTTTTGCTGGTAGTGGCCTTTCTTAGTTTTAATTTATCTTTTTATGTATTTCCATTCATGTTCTAAACTAGTGTCACACAGTTGCAAAGTTGGATCTCCACGTTTTGCTGACTGATGCCACCGATTTCGCCAGTTTATTATTGCTCCTCAATATCTTGTCCATTTCACACTGTATTGATAAAACTTGTCTACTCTGGGCACGCCTCTAATTTTACTCTGTGAGATATGAACTTTGGTTAGCTTAAGTGGAACTGTAGTAAATGTTTGATCAATATTGTCACGATGAGTTGCTTTGTAATAGTGTCCTGCCCCTGGGGCCAGTTTATGTAAGATTAAAGGAAAAGATATTTCTGAGAGAGTTTTTGTGAATAGCTTTCAGATTAGTGGTTTCAGTATTGTCATGTAAACCATCAGATTTCTTTTTTTGTAACAATTAAAATGTACGTAGATTATGCTTTATGTAGCTGGATACAGTATGAGTTCTTACCTTTAGGTCTGTCTAGTGCTTTACATCTTGTCAAATTGTGGTGTCAGCTAAAAATAATTATTAGTAATCAGTATGAGTTTGCACTATGATTAACTCCCTTGAATTAAGGACAGTTTTTCTTTCGGCTGTGAGAACCTGTTGCAGAGTTTGGAAATCCTATAGGCTTGAAAAAAATATATTATGTCTGATTGTGATTTTGGGCTCCTGTGCCTCTTGTATTGGGGTTATATTGGTGTGGCATAAATACAAAGTTCAAAGGAAATGGCTCTTTAGGGCACTATTAAGTCTCGCGTTACATGGGACAAGTGTATTCCAGGTGAAGTGTGAATGACGCTCCTCCGTAGTGGTCTTGCGACGAGCCGACCGTGACCGTACGAGAGCGTGTTCCCGAAGCACGTGAGCCGCCGTTGGTGACCGCGCTGCATGTCCGTGACTCGGCACTTTGCTGTCCTTTAGGGCAGCCCTCCTTTGTCTGCCAGTGCATCGCTGATAAGCCAGACGCTGCTCGCAGGCTGCCCTCCCGTCTGCTTTGTCATGGTGACAAGTTGAAAATTCTGTGGCAGAACCCCCTAACCCACCCCCCCGCGAACCCCCCACCCCCCCCCCACCCCCCCCCCCACCCCCACCCCCACCCCCACCCCAAACACACCCCCCGACCCCACCACAACCGACACGCCCCCGCCAGAACCCACCATTCTGGGT